>JAJSRW010000733.1:0-52310 GCA_022414725.1 Microglena sp. YARC
TCCACTAACTGACACTGGTCAAAACACGGCGTCAATGGACTAAAGCAGGCACTCGCTTATACTTTGCGTGAACGCGGGCGAGATAACAAGCAGGCAGGAAAAGCATTACATCAGGGTATATGGGAACCCGCGTGGGTGCCAGGGCCCTAAACCGGGGAAGCACTACAAGTCGAATACGCCAGCGCAGGCGCGAACCTGGCGCTCCAGGACACTCTAGCAGACGGGAGAATCTCGGTCAATAACGATCCCCACGCCCATTCCTGGCATTCTTCATTCATGAAGAATTCTGGGAAAGAGAGTATCAAGGATAGAGGAGGACAGAGTGCGATCGGACAAATGAGGAGACTGGGTGAGATATGTCGAGAAGAAGAGGAACTTAGGGCTAGCTAGCAAGGTGGTCACAGTGAAAGGGGATCTTCGATGTAAAGAACAGTTGAGGTACAGCAACTGAAGGAAAGGATATTAGTCGAAAAAAGGGTGCTGGGCTGGTTAAAATAACTACACTGGATTCCAGCTTATATGCTGCAGGAATGAGGACTGGGTAAATACACAGGCAATGGCTAGGGGAGGCGGTCACTCAAGTCAATAAGTCAGTGCTAAATTGAGCTCCCCTGATTGTGGGATACATGGATATCCCAGATGCAAGGTGATCAGGATTGTGTGCTTTTCCCATGCAGCAATCTTCTCTTCTGGAAGTTCACAGAAACTTGTCCGGGAAGGGCCGTTGGGTCGAGCATGTCAGACATTGTTGGCAGCAGTGGGAATCCAGTTGAGCTTGATCGCTCCCTTCTTGGACTGCTTATTTCGAGAAAGTGGAGACCTGGTCTCATGTCTTGAGTTCTGGAGAGAGTTTTCTGTTCAGGAATCAGAATGCAACTTGGTCCTGTCACCATTGATGGTGAGCAGAGCGAAGTAAGTTCCTGTGCGCAGAGCATCTGGAGTTTCTACAACACATCCTTCTTGGTCTGCAGAGGTGGCTGCCATGAACCATGCTTCCTGTGGTGGACAGGGCTGTGCTGATGCCTGGACTCTTGAATGTCCTCGAGAGTTGCGACCTGCCATTGTTGAGGAATATCAGAAATCATGTGGTGGATTTACTTGTGATCGGGCAGCAGCGTGGTCAAGTCACAATATTCATGAGAGCTTGCTTGATTTTGTGGGTGCAGGTGATGGCCCGATAGAGTGGTCGGAGAGTGTTCGTAGAATGTGCAAGGTAATTATTACTCGATTGGTTGTAGCAGAATGTTGCAGGTGCGCTTAAGCATGTGAATCATACGCATGGTAGGTGATGGCACTGTGCCTTGGCCAGCCTGTTGAAGCGGGAAGTGTCAGGTCTTTGTGATTGACTGCGAACTATGGGATTGAGTTGAGGGAACTACACTCTGGGTAAGGCGGAAAGGGTCCCAGTGATCGTGGTGTCTGTTGTCAGTCGCAAGGGATGCAGGTTCTGACCATAGCTGATATATGATAGTGGCACAGTGTGAGGGACCTGTGCTGTCATGGGCTCAGGAAGCAGTGTTGTGTGCTGGGCAAGGAGTCTGGATGCAATTTGAGGTACCATGCAGATATTGCATTTCCTGCTGAGGCATCTCTGTGATCTCATATCCACAAATTACAAGAAGGTTCACCCCAGGTCTCTTGTCTTTGTAGAGCTGCATGATGTAGCTGTACTGTGGGGACAGGATGGCTTTGTGCAAAGGAAGCAGCAGGAAGTCATCACCCACAGGACGGACGCCAGATAGTGGCCGTTGGGGGGGTCCAGGCAGTATGAATAGGCCTTGATCTACTCAACTTCTCTGCATCCAATGGCAGTCATGTCCTCCGTTTTGACTTTGGGTACCACTGGGCCGGGATGCCTGTTTGAAAAGGCCATAGAGCCATTTCCACATGCGGCAGACCCTGTGGTCCTCTGCAACAGGTGGCTGGCTCAGTACAGTTCCTCTTCAACTACTGCCATTGAGATAAGCTGTTGAAACTCTAGTTGGGCTAGGTGTGCTTTGGGGTCGGCCTGCCCATTGGCGAGGAATGTATGACGATAGTTGCAGTGCTTGGCACTGGGGGCAACCTTATCATTAGTCCATGCAGGTCTCCTGGGCATAACCCTTGGCTACTAGTCTGTCTTTGTTTGGACTTATCTCACGATTCAACAGATGGCTGTGATAGTCAAGACCCACTTTGTTCAATGGTATTTGTCCTGGTGGGAGTTTGAAGGACGCAGGTGTTCATATTTGCAAGGGCTGCTCGAGTTCTTACTTGGCATAGCAGCTTTCCATTCTTTGGCTGAGGCTAACGCTAGTGTCTCTTCTTTCATTCTTAGGCTATTGATGATCTGTCTGGCAGCAGTAGAAGAAGTTGGGGGCCATTTTCTTTCTCTCCAGTACGTCTGGTTCAACTAAAGTGTCTGTCTGGAGGGTTGGTGAAGAATGTCACGGGATGTCAGAGACCGTCTGTTCACTTGGTTATGCAGGGGGCTGGGCTGGTAGGATCTATTTCTGTCTGCTGTCACAGGTTTGTTCATTCCTACTGGGTAGGGTTGTGTTCATCTATCCTTGGCTCCACAGTGGCATTGGCGTGCAGCTGCATGCTGGCTTGTTGGTATGATGCTAGCTGGGTGTAGACATGTGCTTGGGATAAATGAGACAGTCACTAGGATATCCCACTGGGGAGGCGGTTGCCTGAAGTCTGATTTGCTTTCATTAAAGCTGTCCATTTATTTTGAAGTTCAGTAGGGGGTGGTGTACATGGGGAGGGACTAGTCATTATCTATTCAACAGGTGACATCCTCTTCATAGTTGCTAGATTAGGCAATCTGGGCTGGAATCTTTTTTGTCGCGCTAAGCGTTTTTCGAATTCATTGAAAGTGATTGCGTCTCTGGCGTCAAAGATCTTGTGGTAGAGTCTACAACCTGTAGAGCCTTTTCTTGATTCTGAGTATGCCAATCAGTCTAGTAACTTAGCTGAGGGTAGAGAACTTGATGACTGTATTTAGGTGGGTCAGAACATTGCAGTACATCAATGGTCCCTGAAGGTGGTTCCAACTGCTTAGGTTTGGTGTCCATGAAACATCTCATACTGGAGTTTTGTTGCTCAGATGTGGGAGAGGAGGTTTTGAGGATGCTGGCATTCTTTACCATTTCTCTGCCATACTATTAGGGATCTTGGGATGAGAGGAGGAGGGCCATGTAGATCTGTCAGTGCAAAGTTCTGTTGAGACTTGCCGCTGCTGCAAACCGATTGGTGGATGGGTTTCCTGGAACTGTGGAAGTTAATGGAGAATGCGCCTTTCTTTGTTGCATCCAGGATTGCATCTGTTGGCAGATGAATTTCAAGGATCCATCTGTCACAAAAAATAGTTCCTACTTGGTCTTTTCTGTGAGGACTTCCATACGCGTCAAGTTCTGTAGATGGTGTCCTTGGCTACTGCAAGCCTTGGTTTTGTGGAATGTGACAATGTGACAATGGAGTATTAGGAATAGTCACTTCGTATGCCCTAAGTATAGGCGGCATTGAGCTGTGATTTTTCAACCTTCCACTCATGGTCAATGTGGGAGGATGGCCATGGGTCTGGTGGTAGCTTGGTGTGAGAGGTGGGTATGGGTTTTGTCCATTTCCGGAGAGGAACAGATCTCACGAGGTTTTTCTTATCTCATTTTGTTGAATGCAGATGAGGTGATGTCGTTGCCAAATGACCATCTGTCTTCTGAAGCCATCCTAGCTAGGGAACTGGTATGTGATGTCGCTAATGCTGACTAGTGCTAGGAGTTCAGGTTCACATAGGGGTTTTCTGGATCACGGCTGCATGGCTCTATGAAAGTTGAACCTCGTGAGCATGGTATCATTCAGCCTTTGACAACTGTACAGAGTGAGAGAACTCCCGATTTCTTTGGTCCTGAGAATGATTAATCTTGTAGTTGATGATACAATGCTGGGGCATTCTTGAGAATTGAATTTGGATTTGCATGGGCGAATTGTTTTTATAGTAGATGGCCATGGACGAAACAGGTTGGAGTGTGGTCGTTATCCTGAAGTTCGAGGTGTAACATTGAGAAGCCTTTGCTGGATCTTCCCACTAGCACCGTTGGATCAGGACTGTTCCTGGTCTTTCGTGACTGTAGTACCTGGCAGCCCAGAATGCAGTAAAGACTTTGAGTAGGAATCTATGTCTCTAATGTCATGAAGGAGGCTGGCTCACCAGTCATGTGTGAGGTGCTCCAGTCGTCCATGATTCCAATTTCTGTACATGCGGCGCCGTGTGTGTTTGACGACATGGGAGAGCATAGTGATGTGCATGCGATGTGGTAGTGGGTGTTCGCAATGGGTGGGGCTTAAATCTTGGTCTAGCTCTGGCCTAACTAGGCGGGTCTTGATGGCAGGGTAGGCGAGACGGGATGTGTGTCAGGATTGAGACTGTAGAGAAGTAGACATATGAGTAGTCGTCTTTGAGAGATGCACATGATCTTATCTAAGGATGAGTGAGATGCTGTCAACTGTCTGTAGTCTGTGGAAAGTTGATCTAGAATAACTTTCTTGATTTTCTGATTTCTTTGTGATAAGGGGTACGGTCTAGACTGATTGTTCGCATCACCGTCAATGTCTTTGAGGCGTTCTGTGATCCACTGAACAAAGTCTGTGGCCTGAGTGGGGATGTCCTTGGGCCGCCTTGTTGGAGGAGATCTGAAGAGGTGCAGATCAAGGGGGGGGGCGGGGGGGCTTGCGAGGCCGGACGGGGATATAAGTGAATGGGCGTAAAGGGGAGGAGAGGGGGAGGAAGGGCGGGACGCCTGCGCGCTCTAAAGACACTCAGCAGGACCGGGGGAGAACCGGTCAATAAAATCCTCAGGTGTCGCGCAGTGTTGTGGTCGGAGACCGCACCTACCGGGTGAAATTCCTTGCACAGCTAGTACAAGTAAGGACAACTAGAATGCGACACACGCTGTGGACCAGGGGTATCTTAAATGTCCAAATTGACCACGGCGCTTTAGCACACTTGAACGAACAAAAAACTTGCGCTTGTAGTGCAAATAGCGCAAAAGCTTGCTTTGCAGCGTCACAAGGGGTTGCCCAAAACTGCGCTTTCTAAAGCGAGAGGGGGTCAAAAAGTCAGTCGCTCAAAAGCAACAAAGAGCGGCGCGCTTTGAATAACGCCTCTGTGGACAGTGTAGCAGGAAATGTGACAACAAGCAAATAGAGGTTTTGCCAGACTATTTTTCATATCTGAAACTTGAGATGGGTCCGGCCATTGGGACCCCTTTGCCAAATCATACATAATATTGCCATGCATTTCTGCTCTCGCCATTGCTTTATGGGGGGTAAGGGTTTTGTCAACTTTGTATTCTTGCTATCCTAAGCCGGTAATGTTTGCTTGTGCCGTATATGTTATAAATCTAGTGCATATTTATACTAGACCAGAAGCCGGCGACTCTTATGTGACGCGTGGATGTCAGGAACATATTGCTAATGTAGGTCATCCAGCACGTACACGAGGGAGGAAACGAGGCACTATTCTCACACGAGGAGGATTCACGAGCAGGGTCATTCCAAAAGGACCCACAGCTCTGGCTGGCCTGAGCGTAACCGCAGATTGTGATAATAGCCTGCCGTCCAAGGCGATTCGCAACAGAACGCTTCCCCCAGACGTTGGCCGTCCTGCGACGGCAACAATACCTTCGAGGAGATGCGTCTGGGAACCGGAGGACGGCAAGCGTTCCTGAACAACTGACACGAGTCATCCTTAACATTTATGCATCCCCATTGATTATCAAGCACCCTGCCCACTTATATTGATAGGGATGCATGCGATGCGAAGCATAGAACTATTATTGGGTTCAATTGTCATTGACACACACGAAAGTACAATATCGTATGCGCCTGAATTGTTGGGCGGTCTTGTAGTTGGCGGTTGTAATAAGTGAATCGAAATCACCAGCTGCGGCCCTATTTTTGTGCGGTTATTTATAATCTGGACTGAACCAAGAACTTGACCCAAAGTGGCCATGCTTTGGCCCGGTTACATTTAAAAACACAATTCTTAGCCATTGGCGGTTCCCATTTGCTCCATATTTTCTGCAGACGGTGCACACAGTTTGAATTTCGGTACACGGCCTACATCGACGTACATGTGGAATCAAATGCCGAACGGTGACTATAGCTAGCTCGGCTTTACCTATGGTGTCCTAAACTTTCACGTCCTGTAGTAACTGTATTACCGGATTGTAACAATTTAAAAGTTCAATGTCAATGTTACGTGCGATGGCACATTAGGCACAATGGCCATAGTATGTTATAGGCGACACATCAGACACAACATAGGTCGGCGGCTTTATGACAAGCAGGTCCTACCTGCCGCGGCTCAATCGGACCGCTTCGGCCAGATATCTGCTAGGTATTGTACTTGCACTAGCAGGTTACCCTGACCTAGCCATATATGCTGATCTATGTCTGGCCCGCTCTCTTCCCGGGTGTATAGCTTATCGTCTATCTGATTCTACGTATTTCATAATTTGTTATAGTAAGCGGACTTATGACATCTTACCTAGAGTGGCGAAGTGTCAGCTTGTGTCCCACCGTCTCTCGTACCACTTGCCGGACAGTCGGAAGCCCACCTATGTCGCGTGCACTACTACGCAGTGCCGCCATCCATCCTTCATTATCATAGCCTCAGTATTCCATAGTATTCTTGTTTATCACTTGTCAGATACCTACCCAACGAGTCTGCAGTCCACTGCGTTCTATGAAATAATTGGTGCCCATGTAGCTGAAAGCAAATTTGTTAACTCTATTAACGTGAGCATATTTGTAGAATTTCAAAATGATCACTGTAAGCACGACTCAAGGGCCCGTCCGGTAAATACGATTGGTTTGGGCTCAGTTCATCAGTGATTTTCGTTTCAAAGCCTTCCATTTGCACGGTTGGGCAAGTCCCTTCTAGCCCTATTTTGGCCCAGCCCCTGGAGTACAAGCATATCCGTACATTGATCCCAATTTTCTGCTGACAGTGAGCCAGCGCTGAGCTAGCTTAATTCGGCACATGCCAAATGCATTATGCATAGTATTCTATGGATGTATGTACACAAGTCCAGGAATAGGCCAATAGCTAAGGACTTGCCCAAATCCGTTGTGATAGAAGGCTTAACAAAGAACACGTCTTATGCAGCGTCGCGCAATCTCGCGAAATTTCGACCAGACTGGTGCCTTTGCTCCAGTTTTTTTTTTTTAGGAATTGTCATAAACATAAGTATATGCACCATATTACCCAGGTGTAGACTTGCGTGGGAAGAAACATTAAGTTATGGCAGCCATATACCCAGGTGTAGACTTTGGTAAAGCAGAAACAGTAAGTATCTGGCACGCCCGATATTGCCTACAAGTGGTTCACATAAGAATTGGGCTGGTGAATTTCTCAAATGGCTGATAAAAAAAACACTATGTTCCTTTGATCTCAATCAGAAATAAATCCACACACTTAGAATGAGCCTTGGAACCTACCCGTGTTTATCAAATTCTGGTGGCTAATATTGATTACCCTAGTTAAAAACCCTATCAACAATTGGTTGCCCTAGAAAACAATCCTGGTCGCAACTCTTGGTGATCAATGGGACAACCCATGGCAACAAATCCTAGTAGCTTTTATGACAAATACTAGCAACAACACATGGTATCATAGAAGAAATCTTAGTCACAAATCCTGGTTACCAATGGGACAAACCATTGAAACAAATCCTAGTTTCCATTGTGGGAAATACAAGCAGCAACCTTTGGTTGTTCTAGAAAAATATCCTAGGAGAAACCCTAGCAGCAAATCCTGGCCAACAGTTCCTGTCCCAGTCAGCTCAAGCTCCAAGCATGCCAGGTGCTAAGTAGCTCAAGCATCCCGCTCATGCTTTACGCTGCTTGTAGAGGGCTGGGCTGCTTGCAGTGGGCCAAGTGATGGGGGAGGGCGCGAATGAGACCGTGCGGCGGTAGCTGGACGAGAAGTAGAAGGAGACGGCTTGGTACGTGCTGCGCACGGGCTCATGCTTCCAGAGAGTGTGTCAACACTGCCAAAGGCGGTAAAGGAAAAAAGGGGAGGGAAGAAAGTAGGAAGGCAGTCATACAAGCATAGTCAGTGAGACGCAGTCATAACTCATGAGCAGTAAGGCGCATCGAGAAGCAATCATCGGCAGTGAGACGCATGAAGAAGCAGGCAGACGCATCGAGAAGCAGTCATTAGTAGACCAGGGCGGGGCGCATGCAGATAATGACATTTATTGGACACACATTGCGCACGGAGCTGCTTACCTGCTGGGAGCGAGTTGGCTGCTTTTGGCAGCGTTACACCAGCGTTGACTGAATCTGCGAATGCGAGCGGGGAGAGGGTAAAAGAGCAAATGAGCAACGAGAGGGGGAGGCAAACGGTGAAATGAGCAACGAGAAAACGAGCAACGAGAAAACGAGCAACAAGATAATCTTCCAATTGCCAATTGCCACTGAAAGCGAGGCAAGACGGAGTAAAGTTCCCAATTGCTGTGAAGAGACTAATGTGAAGCAAGAATCCAGCGTTTGCGAACCTGCTAGGTTCAAGTTCGACGAGGGTCGCCCATCTTTATACTCAGACTCTTGGCTGAGTACCCAGAACCGCATCTCGCCCAGGCCGTGTACAGCCCAGGTGCCGCTTACATTTTGTGAAATTCGTGGACGCACTGGCATGCTCTTCGCCTTGTCCAACAGGTCGTCACAGGTCGAAGAGCTGCCATGTCACCCAAAGGGCCAGAATGGCTTATAATGGGACCTGCGCGATGCTCAGGCCAAGTATCTAAAAATCCCAATAGCATTAAGTATCTGGCAGCGCGATGCTCGACTCAAGCAACTGAAATCCGTAACCAATAAGTATATGGCACGCGCGATGCTCCAGCCGATGCGAATCCATTTTGGTGAAACTGTGCGATCGATGATGAGTGTCCGATAAAGAAAGAGAGGATGCGGGACTCCAAAGCAGCGTCATTTTTAAGAGGCGCGCGCCAACTTAGTGACGTCACCAGATCTAATTCATCAACCCAATTTAACCGCCCCTTTACGGCGGCGGCGGGGGGGCGACCCGGGGGGGGGGTGCGCCGTTGCACTAACCGGGACGGTTGGTCTTTAACAGGACCTTACAAGTTAAGTTAAGTTAAGTTACCTTTTCGTTAGCACCGGTTCTCACCGAAAAAAACGATTTTAACCGCCGCTTAACCGGGCCTCCATCCTCCAACCATAATAGAAACAAGCTGTCAGTACAGATGACAGTTCCACATGGTACCCCACGCCGATGTACGCGTCAGACCCGTATAGAGTGCAACCCAATTGAAAGCGTAGCCGAACTGCAGGCACGGCAACTTATGGAGTACTACAACTGTCCATTCCTACGCCTGGCAGTACTAGTACGTGGGACCGTCACCTCGCGTCACCGTTCGCAAATCCGCGTCCACAAATCCGCGTCATCGCGTCATCGTCTGAGGCGTCACCAGGCCTGCACATGCACCTGGCACCTTAGATTGGCGTACTGCTGGCGTACCCCAACTTGAAGCTGCACCTGATCGTCAAATGAATTCAAGCACGATTGTAGCAGTAGAGCAATGATAACGCGATGGCTGCAATTTTCGGCCAGATAGGTAAGCCTGTTTTGCCGGAAGAACGGCTTTTGCACAGACGAGCAACAATTTTTCTATCTGTTAAGCGCATGGCCTTCCCGACGTCCTCCAGCAATAATTGATCCAGACAGAACACTTCGTGCATCAACACCGCGATCAAAGAAACCTTTCTCCTCCGAGACCAGACTGCTGACGTGTACGAGTTAGTTAAGTGCGTGGCGTGGTTTCAGGTCGAAGGTTAAAATGGACAGTTGCAGTACTCCACAAGTTGCCGTGTGCAGGTAGGGCTAATGACACAGATGACCGAGCCAATCCAAGCCATCCAAGCGCGGCATACTGACTCAAGAAACAGGGTAGAGCGTGGCAGTGAAAAAGCTCTCGTTCGGATACTGCACAGCGAAACAATGCGCAGAACTGCGTAGAACGCGTTTGAAAAGACGAAGTAGAGGGGGAGCATGTCCGGCACGTGCCAAAGTGATGACGTCACACGCAGCGTTTCCTTATCTAGGTAGTACAGTTACTCTCTCGAATCGGGATCAACGTGGGCCCACGCGTGGGCGTGGGGCTCTACGTCCTATTCCCTTGCCGCACTGGAACCCAGCCGCGACTTTTTCGAGTCTATACCTCTGTCAGTCAGTATGCCGCGCTTGTATGGCTCACTCTAGTACAAATGACAGGTGTCCTGCTTTCACCCGCGTACGTATATAGCCGCTGCTCCTACATTTCCCCAGGGCCCGAGCTTGTTTTGATCTCTTCGCCCCTTTTGCAGCTTTATCATCATCACGCGCCATAGTCCCAGACAAGAAATCTTTAATCCAACCCCGACCTCGCAACAGTATCGCAGCATCGGGGAGCTGCTCACTTGGAGCGCATAGCGCAGTATTTTCCAGGATTGGTTCCATGATACAGTTTGCGTGCATCAGCAGCTGCTTCTCTTCCCTCCAGTTGTGCTACACTGGATAGGAGTCAGATGTCTTCTTCTCTTAAGCGGCTCTTTGGATGCTTGAATCCCGATGTTCGAGGGCAAGCGGAGGCGAGGACGATCGAGGTGGACGGGAACAGTGCCAATGAGGTAAGGCAGGGGTCCGTTGACGTGCTAGTGAGACATTGAAGCACCTGAAAGCAAGCATAAACGGTTAAGGTTCGCCTGTTTTAGCTTCTGGTCTGCTCGTACCCGACCCGAGGTCTGTCGGACCTCAAGCACTCTCAGCCACTTAAGGGAAACCCAATTAGTCGCAGCGACCGGCTTAGTCCATGTCTTCAACCAATCTGCTATTCATGCCAGCATTCAACCCTCCATGCTGCCAGTGGAAACAATGGAAGGAGAAACCTAGCCCATAGGGGGAAATTTAGTCCTCAGTTCCTGTGGAGGAAAAGAAGGTAGGGGAGAGGGAGGTGTTTGTGTGTGTGTGTGTGGGGTGGGGGGTGGGGGTGGGGGGGGTAAATGAGGTCAGCATAGAGGGAATATAATCAGAATTGCTTCGTCATCATACCGCAGATGGTGAGGTAGCCAGTTGGAGGTAGTTTTGTCTAATCTAGTCCCTGTGGAGGGAAGGAAGGGAGGGGGGAAAGGGGGAATACGTGAGGTCAGCATGGAGGGAGAATTCAAAATCACACATCATACTTATGTGGAGGTAGCCAGTGGGGTGGAGGCAGTCTTGTCGCTGTGGAGGGGGAGGGAGGAGGGGAGGGTGGAGGGAGGGATACGTGAGGGGGGGGGGGGGGGGGGGGGGGGGGGGAGTGGGGTCAGCATGGAGGGAGAAGTAAGAATTACACATCATACACAAGTGGAGGTTGTCTTATTCCTTTGAAGGCAAGGATTTGAGGGGGAAGGATAAGTGGGTCAGCATGGAGGGAGAAATCAGAATCACACATCATACACAAGTGGAGGTTGTCTTATTCCTTTGAAGGCAAGGATGTGAGGGGGAAGGATAAGTGGGTCAGCATGGAGGGAGAAATCAGAATCACACATCATACACAAGTGGACCGGTAGTATTATTCATTCGGAGGCAAGGATGTGAGGGGGGGGGGCGGGGGGGGGGGGGGGGTATAAAGTGGGGTCAGCATGGAGGGAGAAATCAGAATCACACATCATACACAAGTGGAGGTTGTCTTATTCCTTTGAAGGCAAGGATGTGAGGGGAAAAGATAAGTGGGGTCAGCATGGAGGGAGAAATCAGAATCACACATCATACACAAGTGGAGGTTGTCTTATTCCTTTGAAGGCAAGGTTGTGAGGGGGAAGGATAAGTGGGTCAGCATGGAGGGAGAAATCAGAATCACACATCATACACAAGTGGAGGTAGTATTATTCATTCGGAGGCAAGGATGTGAGGGGGGGGGGGGGGGGGGGGGGGTATAAGTGGGGTCAGCATGGAGGGAGAAATCAGAATCACACATCATACACAAGTGGAGGTTGTCTTATTCCTTTGAAGGCAAGGATGTGAGGGGGAAAGATAAGTGGGGTCAGCATGGAGGGAGAAATCAGAATCACACATCACACACAAGTGGAGGTTGTCTTATTCCTATGAAGGCAAGGATTTGAGGGGGAAGGATAAGTGGGTCAGCATGGAGGGAGAAATCAAAATCACACATCATACACAAGTGGAGGTAGTCTTATTCCTTTGAAGACAAGGATGTGAGGGGGAAGGATAAGTGGGTCAGCATGGAGGGAAAATTCAGAATCACACATCATCCATAGGTGGAGGTAGTCTTATTCCTTTGGCGGCAAGGATGTGAGGGGGTAGGATAAGTGGGGTCAGCATGGAGGGAGAGATCAGAATCACACATCATCCATAGGTGGAGGTAGTCTTATTCCTTTGAAGGCAAGGATGTGAGGGGGAAGGATAAGTGGGGTCAGCATGGAGGGAGAAATCAGAATCACACATGATCCATAGGTGGAGGTAGTCTTATTCCTTTGGCGTCAAGGATGTGAGGAGGAAGGATAAGTGGGGTCAGCATGGAGGGAGAAATCAGAATCACACATCATACACAAGTGGAGGTTGTCTTATTCCTTTGAAGGCAAGGTTGTGAGGGGGAAGGATAAGTGGGTCAGCATGGAGGGAGAAATCAGAATCACACATCATACACAAGTGGAGGTAGCATTATTCATTCGGAGGCAAGGATGTGAGGGGGGGGGGGGGGGGGGGGTATAAGTGGGGTCAGCATGGAGGGAGAAATCAGAATCACACATCAAACACAAGTGGAGGTTGTCTTATTCCTTTGAAGGCAAGGTTGTGAGGGGGAAGGATAAAGTGGGTCAGCATGGAGGGAGAAATCAGAATCACACATCATACACAAGTGGAGGTAGTATTATTCATTCGGAGGCAAGGATGAGAGGGGGGGGGGGGGGGGTATAAGTGGGTCAGCATGGAGGGAGAAATCAGAATCACACATCATACACAAGTGGAGGTTGTCTTATTCCTTTGAAGGCAAGGTTGTGAGGGGAAGGATAAGTGGGGTCAGCATGGAGGGAGAAATCAGAATCACACATCATACACAAGTGGAGGTAGTATTATTCATTCGGAGGCAAGGATGTGTTTGTGTGTGTGGGGGGGGGGGGTTATAAGTGGGGTCAGCATGGAGGGAGAAATCAGAATCACACATCATACACAAGTGGAGGTTGTCTTATTCCTATGAAGGCAAGGATTTGAGGGGGAAGGATAAGTGGGTCAGCATGGAGGGAGAAATCAAAATCACACATCATACACAAGTGGAGGTTGTCTTATTCCTTTGAAGACAAGGATGTGAGGGGGAAGGATAAGTGGGTCAGCATGGAGGGAGGAATCAGAATCACACATCATCCATAGGTGGAGGTAGTCTTATTCCTTTGGCGGCAAGGATGTGAGGGGGAAGGATAAGTGGGGTCAGCATGGAGGGAGAAATCAGAATCACACATCATACACAAGTGAGGTTGTCTTTATTCCTTTGAAGGCAAGGATGTGAGGGGAAAGATAAGTGGGGTCAGCATGGAGGGAGAAATCAGAATCACACATCATACACAAGTGGAGGTTGTCTTATTCCTTTGAAGGCAAGGTTGTGAGGGGGAAGGATTAGTGGGTCAGCATGGAGGGAGAAATCAGAATCACACATCATACACAAGTGGAGGTAGTATTATTCATTCAGAGGCAAGGATGTGAGGGGGGGGGGGGGGGGGGTATAAGTGGGTCAGCATGGAGGGAGAAATCAGAATCACACATCAAACACAAGTGGAGGTTGTCTTATTCCTTTGAAGGCAAGGTTGTGAGGGGAAGGATAAGTGGGGTAAGCATGGAGGGAGAAATCAGAATCACACATCATACACAAGTGGAGGTAGTATAATTCATTCGGAGGCAAGGATGTGGGGGGGGGGGGGGGGGTATAAGTGGGGTCAGCATGGAGGGAGAAATCAGAATCACACATCATACACAAGTGGAGGTTGTCTTATTCCTTTGAAGGCAAGGTTGTGAGGGGAAGGATAAGTGGGTCAGCATGGAGGGAGAAATCAGAATCACACATCATACACAAGTGGAGGTTGTATTATTCATTCGGAGCAAGGATGTGAGGGGGGGGGGGGGGGGGGGTATAAGTGGGGTCAGCATGGAGGGAGAAATCAGAATCACACATCATACACAAGTGGAGGTTGTATTATTCATTCGGAGACAAGGATGTGAGGGGGGGGGGGGGTATAAGTGGGGTCAGCATGGAGGGAGAAATCAGAATCACACATCATACACAAGTGGAGGTTGTCTTATTCCTTTGAAGGCAAGGATGTGAGGGGGAAAGATAAGTGGGGTCAGCATGGAGGGAGAAATCAGAATCACACATCATACACAAGTGGAGGTTGTCTTATTCCTGTGAAGGCAAGGATTTGAGGGGGAAGGATAAGTGGGTCAGCATGGAGGGAGAAATCAGAATCACACATCATCCATAGGTGGAGGTAGTCTTATTCCTTTGGCGGCAAGGATGTGAGGGGGAAGGATAAGTGTGGTCAGCATGGAGGGAGAAATCAGAATCACACATCATCCATAGGTGGAGGTAGTCTTATTCCTTTGGCGGCAAGGATGTGAGGGGGAAGGATAAGTGGGGTCAGCATGGAGGGAGAAATCAGAATCACACATCATCCATAGGTGGAGGTAGTCTTATTCCTTTGGCGGCAAGGATGTGAGGCAGGGGGGGGGGGGGATAAGTGGGGTCAGCATCGAGGGACAAATCCGAATCATTCATCATTAACAGGAAGAGCTGGAGGTAACCAGGTGGTGGTAGTCCAGTCTAGTCCCTGTGGGGGGAATGTGACGGAACGCTCTTATGATGGACTCCCTTCCCCATATTGTGTGCAGGTATCCACCCACCCACACAAACACCCACACAAAACACCCACACACACCCTTCCCCATATTGTGTGCAGGTCCCCCCCCCCCCCCCCCCCCCCCCCCCCCCCCACACACACACACTCCCCCCTATTGTGTGCAGGTATCTCCTGGTGAAGCCCGCAAAGGATTCGCAAGCCCGGACAGAGTCACTCCAGCGTCCCCTGATAGAGCAAGGCTTCAGGTACTTCATGCTGTTACTGCTGCCCTACTTCTTCCCTTTAGGATGCTCTCCTCTTTCGTTCTTGTAGTGGGGTAGGGGCGGAGTGGGGTGGGATGGAGTGGGGTGGGGTAGACAGTCACTCCAGCGTCCTCTAGTAGAGCAAAGCTTCAGGTACTTCATGCTGTTACTGCTGCCCTACTTCTTCCCTTTAGGATGCTCTCCTCTTTCGTTCTTGTAGTGGGGTAGGGGCAGAGTGGGGTGGGATGGAGTGGGGTGGGGTAGACAGTCACTCCAGCGTCCTCTAGTAGAGCAAAGCTTCAGGTACTTCATGCTGTTACTGCTGCCCTACTTCTTCCCTTTAGGATGCTCTCCTCTTTCGTTCTTGTTGTGAGGTAGGGGCGGAGTGGGGTGGGATGGAGTGGGGTGGGGTAGACAGTCACTCCAGCGTCCCCTAGTAGAGCAAAGCTTCAGGTACTTCATGTTATGTTGTGCTGCGCAAAGAAACACTGCTGGACTGTCCCATGTCCGCAGCAAACACATGTTCTGAAGCTTGGCCCTTATGCCGCGCAGAATAACATTGCTACCCTAAACCTTGTTGTGTCAAGCTGCTCAAACGAACACTGCTGCACTGTCCCATGTCTGCAGCAAACACATGTTCTGAAGCTTGGCCATTATGCCACGCAGAATAAGAATGCTACCCTAAACCTTGTTGTGTCAAGCTGCTCAAACGAACACTGCTGCACTGTCCCATGTCCGCAGCAAACACATGTTCTGAAGCTTGGCCCTTATGCCACTCAAAGTTTGGGCACTGTGGTCTCCTCGCTTCGCTTGAGCGAGGAGGGGACCAGGAGCACTCGAGTATCAGACATATTGCTGCCGGAATGCGACGCCGTGCTGTTTCGTGTTCTCACGCCAGAGCTCCTCCAGCCAGGAGTACTCAAGCTAAGTATGCCCAGCATGGTGCCCGTGCTGAAAGTAGTCAAAACGACCAGTGCAGTCGGCAGTGAGCATGATCGTGAGCGGGAGTTAGGATTGACGCTAGGTGGCAATGGTCCAGAGCTTGCCGAACTGATCAACCAAGCAGTTATCGAAACCCTCTTGGACCGTGCTTCGCAAACACAATCCTTGACCTGGTCGGCGCCCTTTCCATGGATGATGTCCCAAGTAGGATCCCACATCAGCGCCATGTCCCACATCGGATCCAACGTCAGTGTTACTGCCAGGCAATTAGGATCTTCTGGAATGTTGCAGCACGCCTCAGGGGGAGGCAGGGTCGGCTCTAACGAGTTTACCGATGGCCACACCTCAGGACCCAACACACAGTCGTTAACAACCGTTCGGTTGTCCAAGGATAGCAGAGTTACGCCGACATCCATGGAGAACAGCAACAGAGTAACGCCGATATCCAAGGAGAACAGCAACAGAGCCACGCCGATTTCCATGGAGAACAGCAACAGAGTAATGCCGATGTTGGCGCCGGGGCCAGCGCCAGTGCCAGGGCCAGTGCCGGATATTGAACATGTATCTCCAAGACCAGCCCACTGGGCCCCTCAAGACAGCTCCCTGCTGTTGCTTGAGCCTGTGCACAGCCCAGCCGAGGCTGAGTCCTACCTTGGCGTGGGGACAGATCAGCATGTGCGTGTCCTGCGGGAGGTGGTGGTCAACAACCCCAGCATCCACAACGCTCTGTCCCTCAAAGCGTCCGAGATCTTGGCTGGCTTGACCTGTGAAGGATCTATTGCCTGTGGTTCAGAAGAAGGTGAGGAGCATTTGGTTTCAACTAGAATTTGAATTTGAAGAGATCTTGTGTGGCTTGGCCTGTGCAGGATCTATAGCGTGTGGTTCCGAAGAAGGTGAGGAGCATTTGGTTTCAACTAGAATTTGAATTTGAAGAGATCTTGTGTTGCTTGGCCTGTGCAGGATCTATAGCGTGTGGTTCCGAAGAAGGTGAGGAGCATTTGGTTTAATTTTGTTTACGCATGCACACACAAAGACATACACATTCACACACAGACAGACACACAGAGAACCCCACCCATCCCCCACCCTTACCCATCCTCCACCCCACACTGCCCCCTGCCCATCTACAGGAAGCTCGCAGCAGGCTTCATGCTCTGTCTCATGCTCCTACCTATTCGACCCCACCTCCAGATCACTGCAACCTTGCTTGCTGCGTTCCTCACCAATGCAGCCCGCCTGTCCCTCACCCACCCTCACCCACCTCCACCCCCACCCTCACCCCACACTGCCCCCCACTCCTTTACAGGAGGCTCGCAGCAGGCTTCATGCTCTGTCTCATGCTCCTACCTATTCGACCCCACCTCCAGATCACTGCAACCCTGCTTGCTGCGTCCCTCACCCACCCCCACCCCCACCCCACACTGCCCCCTACTCCTTTACAGGAGGCTCGCAGCAGGCTTCATGCTCTGTCTCATGCTCCTACCTATTCGACCCCACCTCCAGATTACTGCAACCTTGCTTGCTGCGTTCCTCACCAATGCAGCCCACCTGTCCCTCACCCACCCTCACCCACCCCCACCCCCACCCTCACCCCACACTGCTCCCCACTCCTTTACAGGAGGCTCGCAGCAGGCTTCATGCTCTGTCTCATGCTCCTACCTATTCGACCCCACCTCCAGATCACTGCAACCTTGCTTGCTGCGTCCCTCACCAATGCAGCCCACCTGTCCCTCACCCACCCTCACCCACCCCCACCCCCACCCCACACTGCCCCCTACTCCTTTACAGGAGGCTCGCAGCAGGCTTCATGCTCTGTCTCATGCTCCTTCCTATTCGACCCCACCTCCAGATCACTGCAACCCTGCTTGCTGCGTCCCTCACCCACCCTCACCCACCCCCACCCCCACCCCACACTGCCCCCTACTCCTCTATAGGAGGCTCGCAGCAGGCTTCATGCTCTGTCTCATGCTCCTACCTATTCGACCCTACCTCCAGATCACTCCACCCCTCCTTGCTGCGTCCCTCACCAATGCAGCCCACCTGTCCCTCACCCACACCCACACCCACCCAACCCTCCCCATCCCTCACCCATCCCCCACCCCACACTGCCCCCTACTCCTCTACAGGAGGCTCGCAGCAGGCTTCCTGCTCTGTCTCATGCTCCTACCTATTCGACCCTACCTCCGGATCACTGCAACCTTGCTTGCTGCTCCACGTGCCCCATGCATGGAGCCGAGATCATGGCCTTTGCCAGTCCCAGTCTCCCTTCCAGCTGAATCCCGAGGTTCACTCTAAATCGTCTGCTGAGAAACTGCAAACGCTGCCGTCTATAAAGGAGCATTCTAATGTGAATCGGGCTGCAAAGCTAAGCCGCCAGTCGGTGCTTGCAAACCCACGGAGCGACAGTGTGCTTGAGGCGATTCCAGTCATGGCCACTGTAATGGACCTACAGGGGCAGCAGATACTCTTCCAGAACAAGGCATCATGCATGTATTGGGGCGACCTCTTGCTGGACAAGTTCTTCCAGAACAATGCACGTAAGTGTGTGTAATGATAACGCCTGGTGGGGCGTGGTGTTAAGGGAGCCCGTCGTGGGTGGGAAGCGGTCTCCTACCTCAACTGGACAAGCTACCATTGCGGTTGACGACGACCTGCAACGCCAAGAGCGACCGAAGGGGGAGTCGAACCCCCGACTTTTCATTCTTATAGTGATTCAGTCTACCACTAGACCAATGTATATCACCGAAAAAGGCTAAGTGTGTGTATGTACGTAGGTAAATACTATGCCTTATTACGAGGCGTGAGATTGAGGGGGCCAGTCTGTTTGCTTGCACTGGGGCCAACCACCAAATTTCCATTGAGCTCCATCATTCCGTCACTGTGTAGGGGCATGAAAACTCAATGTCCGTTTTCATTGAGCTCCATCAATAATTCATAAATAAATATATAATATAAAAAAATAGCATATACATAAATATATATAATATAAATAAACAAAACATAGATAAATAGTAGGCCTCATTACAAGGCGTGAGATTGAGGGGGCCAGCCCTTTTGCTTGCACTGGGGCCAACCACCAAGTGTATGCATGTTACAGTCCAGAGGTTTGTATGTCTGTCTGACTGTTTTTGGCGGAGCCCCCTCTTGTTTACCCATTTGTCCGTTTGAACGAAAAGACAAAAAAACTTGAACCTTGACACGTCAGCCAACTATCGCGTAACTAACTCGCTTTGGTCAACTCCATCGTTGCCACCTTTCGTTCCGTTGCGAACACACTCCGTCAATTTTCCGCGTCGCTTGCGACGCTGCTTAGGACTTGTTATGTCTGTCTGACTGTTTTTATGTTTGTTTTCTACTTTGGTGTCAAGTGGGATTTATGGCGTATATTTTATTATTATTTATATATATATTATTGTAATTTTTTATATTATTATTTCATTTATTATCGCACTACAAAAGTATGTAGTAGTGGTATGTATGTTACAGACCAGGGGCAGGCCAAAGAGGCTAGAAGGACTTGCCGAAGGAAGGGCGAAGAAGAAAACACATTGAAGAATTGAACCCCAAACAATCGTTTTTACCAACAGGGGCCCTGAGTTCGTGCTCCATTGCTAATTGAATTATAAAATTAGAATTAATTTGAATTAAATCATCATCCCATGATTTGATTGTGAGATTCTTATTGCATTTTGTACCTTATGAACAGGCCTCTGGCCTTCAAGCCTGCCTGATGCTGGTGGTGGTTGTGCTGCTGGTGGTTGTGCTGCTGGTGGTTGTGCTGCTGGTGGTTGGGCTGCTGGTGGTTGTTCTGCTGGTGATTGTGCTGCTGGTGGTTGTGCTGCTGGTGTTTGGGACAACTGTTTTGAGCTTTTGGTTGTATGATTAGGACATCATCCAAGCCGGGCGTGCATAATTCTGATCCCATCCCAAACCAACCCCAACCCAACCCAACCCATCCCAACCCATCAAAAGCCATCCCAAACCAAACCAACCTACCCCCCAACCCCAACCCATCCCCAAACCAAACGAAACCCAAACCAAACCAAACCAAACCCCAACCCATACCAACCGAACCCCATTCACAGGTTCGGCTTCGTCTGTCCTGATGGAGCTGTTCAAGGGCCGAGAGATCGACCTGGCCTCTCTCCTTAACGACCTAGCCATCCCAAACCAAAACAACCCAACCCCCAACCCAACCCGAACCAACCGACCCCCATTCACAGGTTCCGCTTCGTCTGTCCTGATGGAGCTGTTCAAGGGTCGAGAGAACGACCTGGCCTCTCTCCTTAACGACCTGGCCGCTGGACGGAGTTGGAAAGGAGTCGTCCGACACACGCCCATCAAAGGCAGTGTCCCCGCAGCAGCGGGCTTCTCCTTCAACTGGCCTACTGGCGTGCCTGGGGTTGCACGCCCCCCCAGCAATGCTGCCGTTGACGCACAGGTCAGGGAGGGGTCCCTTTCTTCTCATCCCTCTCTATCCATCCCTACCTTCCCGGGCAACGTAACCTCTGCCTTTGCGCTCCAGGGACTAAGTCCGCTTCACCAGCGAAACAACTCCGGCCATCTCAGCTCCAGACCCAGAGCACTTAGCAGTATGAGTACGAGCCATTCATCTGCAGGCCACGGATCGTCAGGACAGGTATGCAGCATTGGTAATAGTGACTTTCCCTAGCTGCGGCGCACAGGAGGGTCCCCATAACACCACGCCCCTCCAGGCGTATTTGTTTCATATGGTCATTTCATATCTATAGGACAGGATGCCCATTGCAATTGTAAATGCAACTGTGTTTACATGCAGGTGTCGGGCCGGCTTTCATTGACAGGTAACTCTGGTCAATTCATGTGTATAGGACAGGATGCCCTATGCAATTGTAAATACAAATGGGTTTACATGCAGATATCAGGCCGGTAGACGGTGACAGACATCCCTGGTGCATTCATCTATATAGGGCAGGATATTCATTGCAATTCTTAATACAGCTGTTTGTACATGCAGGTGTCGGGCCGGCAGTCGGTGACAGGCAACGCCGGTCAATTCATATATGTAGGGCAGGATATTCATTGCATTTCTTAATACAGCTGTGTTTTCATGCAGGTGTCGGGCTGGCAGTCGGTGACAGGCAACGCTGGTCCACTCAAATATTTAGGTCCGGATTCTCATTGCAATTTTTGCGTTCAGCTGTGTGTAGATGCAGGTGTGAGCACGGCAGTCGTTGACAGACAACCCCAGTTCACTCATGTCTATAGGCAGCTACCGGACAGTTTCCGCATTGCAACTCTAAATACAGCTGTGTCTGCAAGCATGTGTCGGCCTGGCAGTCGTTGACAGACAACCCCAGTTCACTCATGTCTATAGGCAGCTACTGGACAGTTTCCCCATGGCAATTCTTAAGACAGCTGTGTCTGCATGCACGGTTCAGGCCGGCCGTCATTGACAGGCAACTCTGGTGCATTCATATCTATAGGACGGGATTCCCATTGCAATTCTAAAGACAGCTGTGTCTGCATGCAGGTTTCTGGCAGGCCGTCGTTGACAGACAACCCGGGTCCACTCATGTCTATAGGACCTGGTGGGAGATATCTAAGCCAGCCAGAGTATGGCGAACCTCCCGAGCTGGGCGCGGCTTCCAGCCCCTACCACTCCCTCCGGCTTGGCTCCTACTCCAACTGCGGCTCCTCCAGCGCCAGGTGTGTGTTGTTACTGTCCAGGGAGGTCATTAAGGGCCAACCAATTTTTATTTTTATTTTTGATAGCGGCAATTTGGGCATTAAGCGCCAGCTGTGTATGTTGTTACAGTTCAGGGGGGTCCATTTAGGGCCAACCAATTTTATGTTTATTTTTGATAGTGGCAATTTAGGCCTCAAGAGCCAGGTGTGTTTGTTGTCACAGTCCAGGGGGGGGCATTAAGGGCCAACCAATTTTAATGTTTATTTTGAAAGTGGCAATTTGTGCTTTGAGTGCCAGGTGTGTATGTTGTCACAGTCCAGGGGGGGGGGCCATTTAGGGCCAACCAATTTGTATTTTGATTTTTGATAGCGGCAATTTGGGCATCAAGCGCCAGGTGTGTATGTTGTTACAGTCCAGGGGGGGGGGGGGCATTAAGGGGCAACCAAAATGTTTTTTTTTTTTTATAGCAGCATTTTGGGCCTCAAACGCCATGTGTGTATGTTGTTACAGTCCAGGGGGGGGGGGGGGGGGGGGGGGGGGGGGGGCATTTAGGGCCAACCAATTTTTATGTTTATTTTGATAGCGGCAATTGGGGCCTCAAGCGCCAGGTGTGTATGTTGTTACAGTCCGGGGGGGGGGGGGGGGGGGGGGGGGGGCATTTAGGGCCAGCAAATTTGTATGTTTATTTTGATAGTGGCAATTTGGGCCTCAAGAGCCAAGTTGTTACAGAATACAGTCTTTCCCACCGACCCTAAGTGTGCCTACTCTTTTGTAGGAGTGGCAACGCCATTCAAACTGAATCTTCGGTGTCGCTGGTTTATGTCGGGAGACCCACCTCATGGGGTGAAATTCTTTCACAACTAAAAAAAGGTCCAGGGGTAGCCATACAGGCTAAAAGGACATGCCCAAACTACTTGAACTGGGGCAGGTGTGTATGTTTAAACCCAACCCAACCCAACCCAACCCAACCCAACCCAACCCAACCCAACCCAACCCAACCCAACCCAACCCAACCCAACCCAACCCAACCCAACCCAACCCAACCCAACCCAACCCAACCCAACCCAAACCCAACCCAACCCAACCCAACCCAACCCAACCCAACCCAACCCAACCCAACCCAACCAACCAACCAACCAACCCAACCCATGCAGTGCCGCCAACCAAGACTTCTCTGTCTCTGATATCCAAGCCATTCAATCCACTGGTCTAACCTACCGCCCTTCCAATCGAGTCATGAGCATGGTGCTTGCAAGGGACAAGCACCGTAGCTCAGCAGACCCCCTGAACCCCCTCCCAAGAAGCAGCAGTTTCATCGGATTGGGCAGGGACAGTCGTGGAAATGTCGCGATGGATACATACGGGCCCACTAGCTCCGCCCGGCTGTCCCAGCTTCTGTCTTTCGTTGTTAAGGACAACATCACCGACGCCTATAGCTCCTACGATCCCACGAACGCTGCTTGGAATACGGAGGCCAGGGGCAGTTGGAAGGCGGAGGAGCGCAGTTCGCTGCGAACACTGTGCTCCTCTCCTGAGAAAGGCATAGAGGCGAGCATCGCGGAGGTGCAAAGCTCATTTCAGCATCAGCTCAAGAAGTGTGCTGCGAATCATGAACCAGTGCGCCAAAGAAGCGAGACGTACTCTCACGACCCAGAGCCTAGGCCGCCCGGGAGCACCGTAGTCTCTCCAGACAGACCCTTGGGGTCCAAGTCTAGCGGTGCACCAGAGACATCGCCATCAAGGCCTCAGAACCTGATCGCTGCCGCAGGGTTGCCCGCTGCTGCTGCTGCGCAGGGTACTGACTTGGGCTTGATTAGTCCTGGCACCGACCCGGGCTTGGATTGGACTCGTAGCCAGGTGTCAACTATGATGGATGAGATGAAGGTCGCGTACATGGTTTCAGAGCTTGTTAGCAGATCCCCGGTTAAAAGCAGCCCAGATCAGAACCCCAAGACCTCTTTGCTGGAAGATATGAAGGTCGAGCACAGGGCTTCGACTCCTGCCGTCAGAAACGCAATGAAAAGCAGCCCAGAAAAGCCGAACCCTAGCGCCTCCATGCCCCCACTAGCCCCACGATTTGGCAGGTTATCAGGAAAGCACCTGTCTGAGCCCCCAGTGGAGACCTCAGCTGGTCCGCCTGAACCTGAATGGACGAGGCCGAGGCAGCCCTCGCCTCAGATAAGCTATGACAACAACGTGATCTCTCCTCGGCCGAAGCCTCACTCCAGCTCTGGCTTGTACACCTCAATGCCGAGGCTGAGTCCTTACTCACCAGGTGTGTGTATATGTGTGTGTGTGTGTGCGTGTGTGTGTGTGTGTGTGTGCAGGGGTGAAACTTTCTTTCATGCGGTCTGAGAACTTTATGCTTGACCCCCACCCCCTCTCGTTTAATATATCTTTCGTATAAATAAATGATAAATCAAACTCAAATTTTACTATTTGCGTTTCATAGCACCTCTCTGTTATACAATTTGATGGTTGACAGGCTGTTGCCACAGTCCTACCTTGGCACTGATTTGCTGACTTAATGTCACGATCCCAAATCTCTCTATCTCTATCTCTATCTCGATCACTGATCGGGTTCTGGGTCTAGCTCCCAGATTCAGGAATGGCTCTCCGGGAGGTATCTAGGTGCTGCGTCATGAACCCAGATAGACGCCTCATATTTAACTTTAGATAAATTGTAAATAACACTTTAATATTGACTGTGATCATTTCATATCTCTTACCAGGTCCTGAGTCTAGCCTCCAGGTTCAAGAATGGCTCTCCAGGAGGTCCCTAGGTGCTGCGTCATGTTACCCAGATAGGCGCCTCATACTTACATTTATTTAAATATGCTTCAATTTAAATAAATTATAGTGTCACTCAAAGCTTGACCGTGCGCCTGTCATTTAACTTTTCAGGTCCTGAGTCTAGCCTCCAGGTTCAAGAATGGCTCTCCAGGAGGTCCCTAGGTGCTGCGTCATTAACTCAGATAGCCGCCAATGGATGCAGATCAGTGAGCAGCCCTCGTCTAAACCTCAAGCCAGTTCCAGGAAACAAACCAGACGCCTTAGCTGAGGACTTCACTCGTCAGTCTGACGCTGACTGGTCGAGGCTGAGTGTCATGTCCCCTCAAATGAGCCACAACAAGCAGAATTTGGGCTCCAGTCCTTGCTTGGATGCGTCATCAGGGATGACGGGACCAGACTTTGCCGGTGTGTGTTTTAATATTAAATATATTGCATGTATTTAAGGCCAGAATATTATATTTTAATTTAATATTATATTGTACTGATAATGAACTTATATATTTACAAATTGGCGCACCAGCCTTTCATAAGATGCGTCATCAGGGATGACGGGACCAGACTTCGCGGGTGTGTGTTTTAATAGTAAATATATTGCATGTATTGGAGGCCAGAATATTATATTTTATTTGATATTATTGTACTTATAATTCACTAATCTATTTACAAATTTGCGCTCCAGCCTTTGCTTGGATGCGTCATCAGCAATGACGGGACCAGACTTCGCGGGTGTGTGTTTTAATATTCAATATATTGCATGTATTGAAGGCCAGAATATTATATTGAATTTAATATTATATTGTACTGATAATGAACTAATATATTTACAAATTGGCGCACCAGCCTTTCATTAGATGCGTCATCAGGGATGACGGGACCAGACTTCGCAGGTACGTGTTTTGATATTAAATATATTGCATGTATAAAGACCAGAATATTATATTTAATTTAATATTATATTGTACTTATTATTATAATTCAATGACATATTTATGAAGATCCGCCCCCAGCCTCTGCTTGGATACCTCGTTGGTGATGCCGGATTCTGACTTTGCAGGTGTGTGTATTAATCTGAAATATATTAATATAAAATAAATACATATTATAATTACATATTACATGTATGAGAATACTATATGTTACATTTAATCAATTGTAAATAACACTTCAATATTTACCATGGATATCTTTTGTGACTTTGCAGGTGTGTGTATTAATTTTAAATATATACATATACAATAAATACATGTTATATCTAAATACTACATGTATCCGCATGTATGCGAATAATATATATTACATTCAAATGAATTGTAAACACGAATTCAATATATACCGTTAACATTGCTTGTGACTGCGCAGGTGTTCCTATTAATTTTAAATATTTAAACATACAAAAACATGTTATCATTAAGTATTACGTGTATCCGCATGTATGCGAATAATATATATTTCCATTAAATGAATTGTAAATAACACTTAATATTTACTGTGGCCATCTCTTGTGACTTTGCAGGTGTGTGTATTAATTTTAAATATATGAGTATAAAATAAATACAAATAATATAAATCAGATCCAATCAGATATATAAATATTTACCATGAACATCTCTTGTGACTGCGCAGGTCCGAGGTCAACTTCACATGTGCAGGAATGGCTCTCAAGGAGGTTTGTGGGTACCAACTTGTCGTTCACCCAACAGGTGTGTGCATGTGTGTTTTGGTGGTGTGTATATGTGTGTTTTTGTGGTGTGTATATGTGTGGTTAGGTGATGTGTATAGGATGTGTTTAGGGCGTGTGTAGGTGTTTGTGGGTACCAACTTGTCGTTCACCCAACAGGTGTGTGTATGTGTGTTTTGGTGGTGTGTATATGTGTGGTTAGGTGGTGTGTATATGTGTGTATCGGATGTGTTTAGGGTGTGTGTGGGTGTTTTTGGGTACCTACATATCGTTCACCCAAAAGGTGTGTATATGTGTGGTTAGATGGTGTGTGAAGGTGGTTTGTACATGTGTGGTTAGGTGGTGTGTGAAAGTGGTGTGTACATGTGTGGTTAGGGCGAGTGTACGTGTGTACATGTGTGTTAAGGTGGTTTGTATATGTGTGTTTAGGTGGTGTGTACATGTGTGTATAGGATGTGTGTGGGTGTGTATATGTGTGTTTAGGTGGTGTGTACTTGTGTGTACAGGATGTGTGTATATGTGTATATGTGTGTTTAGGTGGTGTGTACATGTGTGTATAGGATGTGTGTATATGTGTATATGTGTGTTTAGGTGGTGTGTACATGTGTGTATAGGATGTGTGTATATGTGTATATGTGTGTTTAGGTGGTGTGTACTTGTGTGTATAGGATGTGTGTAAATGTGTATATGTGTGTTTAGGTGGTGTGTATAGGATGTGTGTATATGTGTATATGTGTGTTTAGGTGGTGTGTATGTGTGTGTATAGGATGTGTGTATATGTGTATATGTGTGTTTAGGTGGTGTGTACATGTGTGTATAGGATGTGTGTGGGTGTGTATATGTGTGTTTAGGTGGTGTGTACATGTGTGTATAGGATGTGTGTATATGTGTATTTAGGTGGGTGTATAGGGTGTGTATACGTGTGATCAGGGTGTTTATAGGGGTGTTCAGGGTGGGTATAGGTGTGTTCAGGTGTGCTTGGGTGTGTTTAGGGTGTGCATAGATGTGTATAGGTGGGATATATGTGTATAGGTGTGTATATATATGTGTATAGGTGTGCTTACGGTGTGTATGTGTGTGTATATGATGTGTGTAGGGTGTGTATCTGTGTGCTTAAGTGTGCATATATCTAATATGTGTGTTGAGGTGTGTGTAGGGTGTGTAAATGTGTGTCTAGGGTTATTGACAACCCAATTCCAATTTGCTTCACAGGGCAACAATGGCCTGTCTGCGATCAGCCCACGCTTCCTGGTGGCGGGAAGCAGGCCCTCTGTCTCTAGCGCGCCTTCCTTGTCCCTAAAACCCCCCTCCATGCCCTCTGTCTCTAGCCCGCCTTCCTTGTCCCTCAAAACCCCCTCCATGCCCTCTGTCTCTAGCGCGCCTTCCTTGTCCCTCAAAACTCTCTCCATGCCCTCTGTCTCTAGCGCGCCTTCCTTGTCCCTCAAAACCCCCTCCATGCCCTCTGTCTCTAGCGCGCCTTCCTTGTCCCTCAAAACCCCCTCCATGCCCTCTGTCTCTAGCGCGCCTTCCTTGTCCCTCAAAACCCCCTCCATGCCCTCTGTCTCTAGCGCGCCTTCCTTGTCCCTCAAAACCCCCTCCATGCCCTCTGTCACTAGCGCGCCTTCCTTGTCCCTCAAAACCCCCTCCATGCCCTCTGTCTCTAGCGCGCCTTCCTTGTCCCTCAAAACCCCCTCCATGCCCTCTGTCTCTAGCGCGCCTTCCTTGTCCCTCAAAACCCCCTCCATGCCCTCTGTCTCTAGCGCGCCTTCCTTGTCCCTCAAAACCCCTCCATGCCCTCTGTCTCTAGCGCGCCTTCCTTGTCCCTCAAAACCCCCTCCATGCCCTCTGTCTCTAGCGCGCCTTCCTTGTCCCTCAAAACCCCCTCCATGCCCTCTGTCTCTAGCGCGCCTTCCTTGTCCCTCAAAACCCCCTCCATGCCCCTGTCTCTAGCGCGCTTCCTTGTCCTCAAAACCCCCTCCATGCCTCTGTCTCTCATTCCTTGTCCCTCAAAACCCCCTCCATGCCCTCTGTCTCTAGCGCGCCTTCCTTGTCCCTCAAAACCCCCTCCATGGTCGCTGACAATCCCAAATATGCTGTTGACCACCCAATTACAACTTCCTTTAACCAACAGGAGAGCTATGGATTCCCAACCTCACGCCTCGTAGTAAGGCGTACTATTTATGCACGCATGCATGCATTCATCCATCCATCCATTTATTCATTCATTCATTCATTCATTCATTCATTCATTCATTCATTCATTCATTCATTCATTCATTCATTCATTCAATTGTCCGTTCATTCATTCATTCATTCATTCATTCATTCATTCAGTCAGTCATTCATTCATTCAATTGTCCGTTCGTTCATTCATTCATTCATTCATTCATGCATGCATACATTCATACAATCGTCCGTTCATTCATTCATTCATCCATTCCGATTTCCGATTTCCTTCACAGGACATCAATGGCCTGTCTGCTATCAGCCCTCGCTTCCTGGTGGCGGGAAGCAGGCCCTATGTTGTTAGCGCTCCTTCCGTGGCTGTCAGCAGCACCTCCATGGTGGGTGGCAAACCAAGGCACGCCTCCTGGAACTGTGGCGTCAGCGGGCCCTCGCCTGCAAGTGGACTGTTGACGACCAGCAAGCCGTCCGTGACAAGCAACCCTTCTATGACAAGCGATACGTCCTCTGCGGACCCGCTGTCTGTTCCCCGCACGTAACCTCGAGCTGAATGACCAATCTGCAGTGCCCGCAAGCGTCTCCGGGAGACTGTCGAAGCTCCCGCGACAGATCCAGAGATGAGGCAACCATTAAGGTACGCCCAGCTGTCCTTTGTGTGGATAAAGTACATTTGTTCCCTGTACCGCACGGGAAATTGCTCAAAGACCAATCCTAAACCCTAAACACATACACTGACACATACACACACACACACATTATCTGACTCCACCAGCACTTTACCTGCTATTACCTGTAGGGGCAAGTACACACACACACACACACACACACACACAACACACACATTATCTGACTCCACCAGCTCTTTACCTGCTATTACCTGTAGGGGCAAATACGCTGACCTACGAGCACCGGGTCATTCGATACCAGCAGGTCCTTCAAGCATTACTTCAGAGCCCATCTCTGACGTCTCTGGTACCTTGTGTAATTGGCACGAGGTCCAAGCCATTCCAATTTTTGACCCAGTTCTAGGCACTACGGTAGGTGATGTATGTATGTACTGCCAAGACCGTCTCTGGCAATGGTATATTGCCTAATTTGCACGAGGCTTAAGCCATTCTGATTTCTGACCCAGTTCTAGGCACTACGGTTGGTGATGTATGTCTGTACTGCCGAGACCGTCTCTGGCAATGGTATATTGCCTAACTGGCACGAGGTCCAAGCCATTCCGATTTCTGACCCAGTTCTAGGCACTACGGTTGGTGATGTACTCAAGAGGGTTAGGTTTTTTGCAGGGGGGGGCAGGAAGACAGATTTTGGACTGCATGTTCGAAATATCTTTTCTAGCCCTATTCATGTATACTCTTGCATCTTTCATGGGGTTGCCCAAGCGTGATTTATCGTGAAGTAGAGAAGAAGATTTGATTTTGATTTATCGTGAAGTAGTGAAGAAGATTTGGGTCAAAAAAACTTTGGAGACCTCCAACTTCCTGTTCAACTTTATTTTGGGTAAAAAAAAGTCGTAATCGAATCCTGAGGATAAGCTCTATTTCAAGCGAAGATGAGGTTAAGGCAGCTTGTTTCCTGCCCCCGCCCCCCCCCCCCCCCCCCCTGTTTCCCCCCCCCCTGCCCCCCGCCCCCCCCCCCCCCCGGTAAGGCAGCCTGTTTCCTGCCCCCCCCCCCCCCTGTTTTTTTGTTTTGCTTTTGCCATCCAGATGTAAATTGACATTGCTGACCAGATTTAAAGCTATCTGGATTTAAATACCCTCCCTAACCATATGTATTTCTATCCGGAATTATGTAGTATCGCTAACCATATGTATTTCTATCCGGATTTATGTAGCATCGCTAACCATTTTTATTTCTATCCGGATTTATGTAACATTGCTAGGGAAAGGCTAAGTTAATTAATATTTGTGAATGAATAATATTAGTGAATACTAGATAACATTAGATGGACGAGCCATCTCACCAGAATTTTGAGATTATTTGAAAACTAATATTATGGTGACACTAAAATAATATTAGTTTATACAGGTTTATTCTAGTTTTTCAAACACTAATATTAGTTGCCGTTTAGGGTTAAGCAGGGCTAACCAGATTGGTCTGCAGAAGGGTGCCCTTCACACTTTTTGTGATGGTGTCTTTCACTCCCCCCCCCCCCCCCACACACACACACTCACACACACACACACACACACACACACACACACACACACACACACACACACACACACACACCGCCCCCCCACACACACACACCGCCCCACACACACACAGGCACAAACATAGAGTTAGACAAACACAGTCTCTCCCCTGCTGTGCTTGTTTCAGTCCACGCTCCTTCTCCTAACTTTTGTTGCCGTTCTCTATTTATAGCTATCTAGATTTATATAACATCGCTAACCATATTTATTTCCATCCGGATTTATGTAGCATCGCGAACTAGATTGTGTGTGTGCTTGTTGCAGTCCATGCTCCTTCTCCAAACCAGGGGTATGGGGGTGTGTACAAGGGTCCCCAGGGTGAAGATCTTGAGAAGGACATACACTTAGACACACACATACACATATCTACTCACAAACAAAAAACCAACACATACACATATGACATATCTACCCCCCCCCCCCCACACACACACAACACCCCCCCCCCCCCCCCCCCCCCACACACACACACACGCATACAAACACGCATACACACACACATATATACCAGAGTTAGACCAACACTACCTCTCCCATGCTGTGCTTGTTGCAGTCCATGCTCCTTCTCCAAACGGATGTCACTGTTCGCGCCGAGTTAGAGAAAAGTTTGGCTGACCTGACCGAGGCCCAGTGTGACGCCCTTGGAAGTGTGAGTATGTGTCAGGTGTTGGATACATGTATTGTATTGCCTTGTATTGCCTTGTGCTCACATCACACCTGACCCAGGCCCGGTGTGAGGCCCTTGGGAGTGTGAGTATGTGTCAGGTGTATGAGTACATGTATTGTTTTGCCTTGCATTGCCTTCTCCTCACATCGCCTTGCCTTGTGTTGCGTGCAGATGTTCCCGCGTCATATTCTGGAGCACATTTGTTGCCCTGTAGTGCCTTGTATTGTATTGCCTTCTCCTCACATTGCCTTGCCTTGTGTTGCGTGCAGATGTTCCCGCGTCATATTCTGGAGCACATTTGTTGCCCTGTAGTGCCTTGTATTGTATTGCCATCTCCTCACATCGTCTTGCCTTGCGTTGCGTGCAGATGTTCCGGCATCATATTCTGGAGCACATTTGTTGCCCTGTAGTGCCTTGTATTGTATTGCCTTGTGCTCACATCGCCTTGCCTTGTGTTGCCTGCAGATGTTCTCGCGTCATATTCTGGAGCACATTTGTTGCCCTGTAGTGCCTTGTATTGTATTGCCTTGTGCTCACCTTGCCTTGTGTTGTGTTGCGCGCAGATGTTCCCACATCATATTATGAAGGACATGTGTTTCCTTGTATTGCCTTGTATTTCCATGTGTTGTATTGCTTCATATTGCCTTGTGCTCACCTTGCCTTGTATTGCAATGCGCGCAGATGAACCCGCATCATATTCTTGAGCATGTTTGTTGCCTTGTGTTGCCTTGTGTTGTATTGCCTTGTGTTGTATTTCTTTGTATTGTCTTGTGCTCACCTTGCCTTTTGTTGCAATGCGTGCAGATGTTCCTGCATCATATTCTGGACCTCATTTGTTGCCTTCTATTGCTGTGTATTGCCTTGCCTTGTATTGCCTTGCATTGCCTTGTGCTCACCTTGCCTTTTATTGCAATGCGTGCAGATGTTCATGCATCATATTCCTGAACACATGATTTGCCTTGTGTTGTCTTGCCTCATATTGCCTTGTATTGCCTTCAGCTCACGTCGCCTTTTATTGCGATGCGTGCAGATGTTCCCGCGTCATATTCTTGAGCACATTTGTTGCCCTGTAGTGCCTTATATTGTATTGCCTTCTCCTCACATTGCCTTGCCTTGTGTTGCGTGCAGATGTTCCCGCGTCATATTCTTGAGCACATGGTGTCAGCCGATGACCCAAACTTCAATGTATCAACGTTAGCCTGCAATCATGAGGGTGTCACAATCATGTGAGTTTTCACTTTGCTGCTGCTGCTGCTGATAATTATTATTTGCATTATGATGATGATGATGATGATGATGATGATGATGATGATGATGTAGGTTAGCATGCAATCATGAGGGTGTCACAATCATGTGAGTTTTCACTTTGCTGCTGCTGCTGCTGATAATTTTTATTTGCATTATGATGATGATGATGATGATGATGATGATGATGATGATGATGATGATGATGTAGGTTAGCATGCAATCATGAGGGTGTCACAATCATGTGAGTTTTCACTTTGCTGCTGCTGCTGCTGCAGCTGATAATTATTATTTGCGTTATGATGATGATGATGATGATGATGATGTAGGTTAGCATGCAATCATGAGGGTGCCACAGTCATGTGAGTTTTCGCCTTGCTGCTGCTGCTGATTATGGGGATGATGTTGTAGGTTGACATGAAATCATGAGGGTGCCCCAATCATGTGAGTTTTCGCCTTGCTGCTGCTGATTATGGGCATGATGTTGTAGGTTGGCATGAAATCATGAGGGTGTAACAATCATGTGAGTTTTCACCGTGCTGATGTTCATGCTGCTGATGATGTAGGTTAGCAAGAAATAGTGAGGGTGTAGCAAGCATGTGAGTTTCACTATGCTGTTGTGTATGCTGCTGCTGCTGCTGATGATGATGATGCCAATGCTGGTGTGTATAATCGTGATGATGATGATGATGAATGTTAGCATGCATTCATGAGGGTGTCGCAACCTTGTGAGTTTTTGCCATGATGATATTTATAATGATGATGATGATGATGATTATGATGATTATACTGGTTTTTATAATCGTGATGATGATGATGATGATGAATATTAGTATGAAATCATGAGGGTGTCACAATCATGTGTGTTTCGCCATGCTGATGATTATGATGATCATGTTTATGATGATGATTACGTTTGTGATGATGCTTATGCTGAAGCCGCTGATGATGATGATGCTGATGTTTATGCTGATGCTGCTGATATTTATGATGCTGATGCTGATGTTCATGAAGATGATATTTATGATGCTGATGCTGATGTTTATGAAGTTGTTGTTTCTGAACACTGATTCAATAATCCCTTGGCAAAAAAACTAATCCAACCTAATCCAACATATCCCATCGGATCAAAACAATACATAGCAAAATTAAACTCAACTAAACAAGCTAACCCAACCTACCCTACGGTAAGTTCGTTATGCATTATGCATTACAGGTGAAAATTCTACCGGCGGTTTCGACCAACTGTATTGTGGTGTCCCTGCACAGGTCTGGCTGCATATGGGCCGAATATCTGAACAAGCTTACCCGACCACTTATCCTAACCCAATTCACCCACCCCCAACCCACCATCCTGTCCTGACAAGTGCCGTCGCAAACTGCTAATCAGGTTCATGGACTCACCTACCACCCACCAACGACCCACCAACAACCCACCTACCACAAACTGCTAATCAGGTTCATGGACTCACCTACCACCCACCAACAACCCACCAACAACCCACCTACCACAAACTGCTAACCAGGTTCATGGACTCACCTACCCCTCACCAACAACCCACCAACAACCCACCAACAACCCACCTACCACAAACTGATATTCAGGTTCATGCACCCACCTACCACCTACCAACAACACACCAACAACACACCAATAACTCAACAACAACCCAACAACAACCCAACAACCCACAAAAAACCCACCAATAACCCACCAACAACCCAACAACCCACCAACAACCCACCTACCAACAACTCCCCAACAACACACCAACAACCCACCAGCAACCCACCAACAACCCACCAACCACAAACTGCTATTCAGGTTCATGGACCCACCCACCACCTACCACCAACCCACGAACAACCCACCAACAACCCGCCAACAACCCACCAACAACCCGCTAACAACCCACCAACAACCCACCAACAACCCGCCAACAACCCGCCAACAACCCACCAACAACCCGCCAACAACCCACCAACAACCCGCCAACAACCCACCAACAACCCGCCAACAACCCGCCAACAACCCACCAACAACCGCCAACAACCCGCCAACAACCCGCCAACAACCCACCAACAACCCACCAACAACCCGCCAACAACATTCACCAACAACCCACCAACAACCCGCCAACAACCCAACAACAACCCGCCAACAACCCAACAACAACACACCAATAACCCAACAAAAACCCCAAAACACACCAAAACACACCAACAGCCCAACAACAACCCACTAACAACCCACCAACAACCCACGTACCAACAACCCCCCAACAAAACACCAACAGCCCACCAGCAACCCACCAACAACCCACCTACCACAAACTGCTATTCAGGTTTATGGATGTTGCCAACTTTACAGCTATGTCAAAGGAGGTTTCACCAGAAGCCGTCTTAGGTATGACCCGTAGCATTCATGTCTCTTTATATATCCATGTATCTATGTATATTAATATATCCATGTATCTATGTATATTAATATATCCATGTATCTATGTATATATGTATATATATCCATGTATCTATGTATATATATCCATGTATCTATGTCTCTTTATATATCCATGTATCTATGTATCTTTATATATCCATGTATCTATGTATATTTATATATCCATGTATCTATGTATATTTATATATCCATGTATCTATGTATCTTTATACATCCATGTATCTATGTATATTTATATATCCATGTATCTATGTATATCCATGTATCTATGTATCTTTATATCCATGTATCTATGTTTCTTTATATCCATGTATCTATGTATCTATATATATCCATGTATCTATATATCTATATATATATCCATGTATCTATGTATCCATGTATCTATATGTATCCATGAATATTTGTATCTATATATATACATGTTTATATGTATTTATATATATCCATGTATCTATGTATCTATATATCTATATATAAACAAATATCTATGTATATACATAGATATATGTATCTATATGTATCCATGTATCTATGTAAATGTATCTATATGTATCCATGTATCTTTGTATCATATAATATATACATGTTTATATAATAATTGACATCACCTCTACCAGCACCAACACCACCCTACCAACACCAACACCCCTCTACGTCTTTCAGGGTATCTGAACACATTGTTCACTCTTCGGGACAACATGGTTGGGCGGCACGGAGTGTTCAAAGTGGACACTGCCACCACCACCACCCTCCCCCCCACACACACCACCACCGCCACCTCTACCATCACCACCTCTACCAACACCACCCCACCAACACCATCACCACCTCTACCAACACCATCAGCACCTCTATCAACACCAACACCAACACCACCTCTACCAACACCAACACCACCTCTACCAACACCACCCTACCAACACCATCACCACCTCTACTAACACCAACACCACCTCTATCAACACCAACACCAACACCACCCCACCAACACCATCGCCACCTCTACCAACACCAACACCACCTCTACCAACACCACCCCACAAACACCATCACCACTTCTACTTACACTAACACCACCTCTACCAACACCACCACTACCAACACCATCGCCACCTCTACTAACACCAACACCACCTCTACCAACACCACCCCACCAACACCATCACCACCTCTACTAACACCAACACCACCTCTACCAACACCATCGCCACCTCTACCAACACCACCCCACCAACAACATCACCACCTCTACTAACACCAACACCACCTCTACCAACACCAACACCACCCCTCTACCAACACCACCTCTACAAACACCATCGCCACCTATACCAACACCAACACCACCTATACCAACACCAACACCACCCCACCAACACCATCACCACCTCTACTAACACCAACACCACCTCTACCAACCCCATTGCCACCTCTACCAACACCACCTCTACCAACACGAACACCAACACCCCTCTACCCCTTCCAGGGTATCAGAACACACTGTTCACTCTCCTTGATAACATCGTAGGACGGCACCGAGTATTCAAAGTGGACACTGCCACCACCAACACCAACACTGCAGCACACCACCACCTCCACCACCACCACTACCATCACCACCCCAACTCCACCACCACCCCACCACCAACACCAAAACCACTCCACCAACAACACCTCTACCAACACCAAAATTACCCCTCTACCCCACCACCACCACCACACCACCACCACCTCTACCAACACCACACCACCCCACCAACACCAACACCACACCACCATCACCACACCACCATCACCACCATCACCACCTCTACCAATACCAAAACCACCATTCTACCCCACCACCACCACCACCACACCAGCACCGACACCACTAACACCAACACCACACCACCAACACCAACACCACACCACCATCACCACACCACCATCAACACGACCCCACCAGCACCAACACCAAAACCACACAACCACACAACCACCAACACCACACCAACACCACCTCTACCAACACCGCCCCACCAACACCAAGACCCCTTCACGTCTTTCAGGGTATCAGAATTCGTTGTTCACTCTCCTTGGCAATATGGTAGAATGGCACGTAGTGTACAAAGTGGACACTGCCACCAACACCACCACCTCCACCACTACAGCACACCACCACCACTACCACTACCACTACCATCACCACCTCTACCAACACCAACACCACCAGCACCCCTCTACCCCTTCCAGGATATCTGAACAGACTGTTCACTCTCCTTGATAACATGGAGGGACGGAACAGAGTGTTCAAAGTGGACACTGCCACCACCAACACCACCACCTCCACCACTACAGCACATCACCACCACTACCACTACTATCACACCTCTACCAACACCAACACCACCAGCACCCCTCTACCCCTTCCAGGATATCTGAACACACTGTTCACTCTCCTTGAAAACATGGTGGGACGGAACAGAGTGTTCAAAGTGGACACTGCCACCACCAACACCACCACCTCCACCACTACAGCACACCACCACCACTACCAACACCATCACCACCTCTACCTCTACCAACACCAACACCAACACCACCCCTCAACCCCTTCCAGGGTATCTGAAAACGTTGTTCACCCTCCTTGATAACATGGTGGGATGGCACGGAGTGTACAAAGTGGACACTACCACCAACACCACCACCTCCACCACTACAGCACACCACCACCACTACCACTACCATCACCACCTCTACCAACACCAACACCACCAGCACCCCTCTACCCCTTCCAGGATATCTGAACACACTGTTCACTCTCCTTGATAACATGGAGGGACGGAACAGAGTGTTCAAAGTGGACACTGCCACCACCAACACCACCACTAACACCAGTACAGCACATCACCACCTCCACCACTACCAACACCAACACCACCAGCACCCCTCTACCCCTTCCAGGATATCTGAACACACTGTTCACTCTCCTTGATAACATGGAGGGACGGAACAAAGTGTTCAAAGTGGACACTGCCACCACCAACACCACCACCTCCACCACTACAGCACACCACCACCACTACCACTACCATCACCACCTCTACCAACACCAACACCAACAGCACCCCTCTACCCCTTCCAGGATATCTGAACAGACTGTTCACTCTCCTTGATAACATGGTGGGACGGAACAGAGTGTTCAAAGTGGACACTGCCACCACCAACACCACCACCTCCACCACTACAGCACACCACCACCACTACCAACACCATCACCACCTCTACCTCTACCAACACCAACACCACCCCTCAACCCCTTCCAGGGTATCTGAAAACGTTGTTCACCCTCCTTGATAATATAGTGGGAAGGAACAGAGTTTTCAAAGTGGACACTAGCACCACCAACACAGCACACCACCAACACTACCACCACCTCTACCAGCACCACCTCTACCACCACCGCTACCACCACCACTACCACCACCACTACCACCCCACCAACACCACACCAACACCTTCACCAACACCACTACCAACACCACCACACCACCAACACCTCCTCTACCACTACCAGCACCTCCTCTACCAGCACCAACACCACCCCACCAACACCACCCCACCAACACCAACACCCCTCAACCCCTTCCAGGGTATCTGAACACGTTGTTCACCCTCCTTGACAACATGGTGGAACGGCACGGAGTGTACAAAGTGGACACTGCTGGAGATTGCTACATCGTGGCTGGAGGGCTCATGGCTCAGGGTGAAGACGGCGTGCTGGCCCTAGATGATAACCCGGATCCAGTCCTGGGTGCTCGACAAGTGATGTGCTTTGTGGAGGTAAATTCCCCCCCCCCCCCCCCCCCCCCCCCACACACACACACACACACACACACACACACACAAACACACGCACACGCACGCACGCGCGCACACCACCTCCACTACTACCTGGTATGTTATCTGACTCGATGGATTTAGTGGACCAGGACCTTGCTCCCATCCATACCCCCCCCCCCCCCCCCCCCACACACACACACACACACACACACACCCACACCACACACCCTCACCCACACCCACACACCCATACCCTATATGGGCGCTCGGCAGGTGATGTGCTTTGTGGAGGTAAGTTCAGTTTGGTTTGTTTTGACAACCTTGTCTAGTAGTAGTAGTATTGTGGAGGTGCATTTGGTTCGGTTTGATAAATATTTTCATGTTATGACTTATGTATGTATTTATTTCTGTGTGTATGTATGTATGTTACGACTTGTATGTATGTATGTGTGCAGAGTGACCATGGAGGGGTTTGCGGTTGGGAGTTACCTTGAACCTCTTAGGCTACCCTTGGACTGGAAAAGACCCAATACAGCTGGCACACCTGCATGCGGCCCATCACCTTGTAAGGCCTTGAAAATAAAAGGTTGATTCAATAGGATTTCTTGTCCTATACCCCCCCACCCCCACCCCACCTACATGTTGCTACCCAAGCCCCATATATATATATATAATATATATATTATATTATATATATATATATATAAAAAAAAAAAGATAACGCCTGGAGGGGCGTGGTGTTTAAGGGGACCCTCCCGTACGCCGCAGCTGGGGGGAAAGTCACCATGGCAGACATAGTAAGTGTCACCCTCCAGGCGGGAGGGACTCCTTCATGCGACGTGTGGCAAGAATGCTGGTACAGGAGGCGGTAGATTCTCTGTGCAGCTTAGAGATGAGTTTGTCTACGTGTTCGCGACTGATCCCTAAGGTGGAGAGATTGGTAATAGTTGGGATTGGTATGGTACCAGTGGTACCTATGGTGAAGACTAGGTAGTGTACAAGGAAATCCTTGTTGTTGAAGGATACGTTGGAGCTCCTTATGCTGAACGCTCTTTTCCTGGAATTTGATTTGGTGGTTAGTGTCTGAGCAGTAGCCCAGTTCAACTAGGTAGGCTTTTCTTGGTTTGGATTCGTCTTCAATGAGGAGGAGACCAGGCCTGTATTTATCCCATGTGGCTTGGGGAAGATCAGGGGGTTTGAGGGTGGCTGGGGGTCTTGTGGGAATGTCGGAGGTCGCTTCACAAGTGCCTGCATCCATGTACATGGGGAGAGCCCCCAGAGCTCCTTTGGCTACTGCCTTTTGGATGAGTTGGACTGCCTTACTATGTCTGTTAATATACATTCCTTTGAAGACAGGGTGGCTGCACCCAGCAAGAATATGGCCAGCTCCGTCCTGTGCTTTGCGACAAAGAGGGCAGTTATCATCAGAGGGGGGGCTAGTGCTAGTACCATAGGGGCATTTGTATCTGTACGCCCAATTTCCTAGTCCATAAGCGTCCCCACCGAGCCTTGTGGATTTGTATTTTTTGCCACCATTTCATGTCGGTGGATTGCCAGAAACGATTACTAGCCTGAGGGAGGAGGAAGGGGTTGGCTTGCTCCCACATGGAGGCGTATATGCCCGTGGTGTTGGCATGCCCGGTGTGCAGGGGGTGGGAGGTTAGCCTTGATACCCTTGGTGAGATTGTTGGCCAGGTGCCGGGGGGCTGGTCCCCATTAATAGATTTGGGGGCTGGACAGACGGCCAGTGCATATTGAGGTGCGGCATGTTCCCCTGTTTTAACTGGCCCAATTACATTGTATCCTGTCGTCGCTTCTTTCGCGAGCGTGTCTGCCTCGTCATTCCCTATGATTCCTGAGTGAGATCGGACCTTAAGCAGGCGCGTGGTAGCAGCAGCGTTGTGTCTGTTGATAATGTGGATGGCGATGTCTTGCAGGAGGTCACGGTGTTTGTTTTCCCGGTCCTGCTGGGATGGTAAATGTGCAGGTTAATAAGCTGCAAGGAACATAAGCTGTCGGAGTAGATGGTGAGTTGTTCATCTATTTCGGAGTGTATGAGTGCTTGTTGGATTGCCACGAGATCGGCGCGATTGATGTCGGCAGTGATGCCCTGTTCGCCAGGGTCTATGCGGAGGCAACGTGAAGCGGCCCTGGGGGAGTATACGCCTGCCCCTAGGCGGAGGACGCCGTCTTTGTCTATGATGGCACTTCCATCTGTGTATAGAGCGAGGCCTGGTGCTTGTAGGATAGCATGTGTGCACGGGAGCACGGGGGGTGTTATGGGTGTGGGGTCTATCTGCATGGGGGTGGGTTGTTGTCCCAGGTCTTAAGGAGGGAGCTAAGTGCCTTGGGTAGGTGGGTGGTAGGAAGCCCAGTTGGGAGGGGGGAACCTGGTCGTGGGATGGAAGTGGCCCCATGTCCCTCATGGTTTTGGGCCCATGTGGTGGGTGGGTTTGTGGAGGTACTTGGCATTGGCCAGCTGGGTTTGAGATGGCAATGAGTTTGTAGGTTCCTCTGTGTCTCTTGGCAGGGTTGAGTTTTCCCCCGTCCAGATTAGGGAGGGGGTGAGGGTTGGGCCTTGGAGGCAGAGTGGCTAGTTCCATAACCCATGGGTGATTTAGGAGGGCGTTATGGGCATATGTGGGTTTGTGTGGGACCAAGAGAATGTGCACGCGGGAATATCAAGGGTGTGAGCATGTATGGCACTGCCTAGTGCCCATCGAACAACCTTGTGGGCCTCTTCAGGGTTCTGGCTGGTGAGGTGTGTGTTTCCCCCGTACCAAGGTTGGGATGTAGCAGTGGGGTCCTAAGCCAAACAGTTGGCCAATGGGGTGGGGGTGTTGCCCATGGGGAGTGGGGACTCATTAGGAGGGGTGATGTGTCAAGGTCCGTTGTCATCCCCAGGGTGGACATAGCTTTGTGTATGGCAGGGAGACATTGGAGATGGTAGTGTCTTTGTGCTGTGATAGGAGGGTGGCTACGTCTCCAGCGAAGGTTCCTGTGCTGTGGAGGGTCCAGAGTGGGGAGAGTGTGCCTTGGTGGTATGGTATCTGTGGTGGAGGAGGTGGAGTTGGGAAGAGGGGTATATGACCGACACATTGCCCTGTTGGTGAGTAGATGTAGGTGGTATCTCCGTTGTTGAGTTTGGGAGGGAGGTGGTGGTACCTGTCATTCAGTGTACCAGCCTGTATGTGGTATTTGCCGGGGGTGGATATCCCAGTCTGGGTGGTGGTCTGCCGTGTAATGATGAGGTTGTGCCTGAGTTCGCTATACCATTTGGCATCAAACTCTCCTCCCTCCGCCCACTGTCCTTGTTGTTGGAGGTTAGTGAGGTGGAGGTCTTGTCTGGGTGGAATGGAGGGGAGGGGGCCTTTGGGGGTAGTTTTCAGTGTTGTAGGCATGGAGGAGTTCCTGAAATCTGGTGGGAGGCCAACCAGCAGGGTAATTTGTTCCTCTGTGAGATGGACGGGGACCAAGTGACCACAATGGAGGTGGCAGAGGAGTAGGTGTGGGAATGCACGGGGAGGCCAGCAGATATGTAACAAGGGAGATGGTGGCAGAGAATGGTGCATGGGGCTTTCTGGACCCTCCAATATCTGTGATGGGGGGTTTCTCGAGGTTCGTTAGCCTTCCTCTTTTGGGCTCTGAAGCCCAGGAGGTTGGGTCAGGCTGTGTTGGTTTCCATATAGGAGTGGAGGAGCTTGGCTGGGGTTGGAAGGAGCAAGAAGGTCTGGGGTAGAGACAGCATGCACCAGGTCGTCGGGGAGCTGCTCTTACGGATGGTGTGGTGTTTATAGTAGGAGGCGTCAGTACATTTTGTGGTGTCATTTCTGATGAAATTGCATTCTGCAGTCCAAGCAATCTTGGGGTCAGTGCTCCAGGCTTGAGCATACTTGGTGGGGTGAAGATAGGACTCTCTGCCCACCACATGTGTGCATTGGAGGCAGGGATCTCCTCGATATTATGCGTGGGGGGCTGTGTTGTGGTTGGGGTAAGGATGCCGGCACTGGGGGTCAAAGGGTCGGCAGTATGGGCGGTGTCCCAGTTGTTAAGGTGGTGTCTGATAGTATATGTGGAGAACTTGGTAATGTGCCGTGGGGAATGCGTAGGTGTATGGGGAGGGTCCTCGATGCCAAGGGCAGGGGCTGTGGCAGGAGTAGGGTTGAGGTGGGCTTTCCAGTGGGGGGGTGGAGAGCACAGGTGTAGCTGAGTCTGTTGAGGGCAACTTTATGCCTAGTGGAGACTCTGGTGCCATAGGTGTGGGAGAGGGTATTGGATGGGATGATTGTGGTCCCATCAGGGCTCACAATGTCAGCTAGGAAGTAATGCCCAAAGGGGATGTATTATGAGAAGGTTGGGGGAATGTGTGTTGGGGTAAGTCCGGGAGGGAGTCTTGAAGGGGTTGAGTAGGGTTTCATCCTCCATATGGATTTGGATGGAGGCTCTTATGAGGATGTGCATTTGCCTGGCCAAGGTAAAGTACTGAAGTGTGTGGGCTGGGCAAGGTAAGAGGATCCATACCCTGGAGCATAGTAGCTTCTTTGTGGAGGAGGCTGTAGTGAGCCTGCCTAGTTTCCCCGTGTCGTTGAGGACCTAGTTAGGTGGGCTGCTGTAATTTGAGCATCAGTCCACCATTAGGGAGGGATACCCAATCCTGCCTGTCCCAAGGGGAGGCAGACACTAGCAGGTGGGAATGAGGGGTGTAGGTCACAGCATTTTTTAGCCAGGGTCTATAAGGCCTTGTCTAAGATGCCTATATCCGAGTAGCTGTAGGGTTGCTACGGTCATAGGGTAGGTGATGGCAGGCTTAATACACGTGGTGATTGAGTCTGAGACATTGGAGAGGGGTGGCGCCTTTTGTTTGGCAGTGGTGAGGATTTGGTGTCCTTTGCTATGTAATGAGGGCCAAGGCTTGTTTCATGAGGGGTCTCCAGTTTTAGGGTGAGGCTAACCGGCACCCCTAGATACTTGTATGGCTCGATTTGGGGGAAGGTTATGTAGCCCATATGTGTCGGTTAATGAGGATGGTGGTTGTGGAGAAGTTTGGTTAGGCCTTGTGGTTGGTGGGATCCTGGGGTGGGAGCCATGCAATATGCCAGATGATCATGCATTTACCCCGTTAAGAGGAATCCCAGACCAAGTACTGATTGTTGCACTTTAAGGCATTAGTACCTTGAGGTGTCTGCTGTGTTAGTGACCACACTAGTGTCATCAGCATATCCTAGGCTACCTGTTTTATCTTGGTCAGTATTGGATGTTGAGGTTATGCCTTGCTTGTATCCTCTGCCCCCCGGCTTGTAGCCATCTGAGGAGAGGTTCGATGAGATGATGAAGAGTAGGGGGAGAGGTGTCACCTTGGCTGATGGTGCCTCTTGTGATTTGAATTCGGTTTGCTTTGAGTGTTGTTGAGGTACATGTGGGTAGTAGCCCCGTTGTAAATTCCTTTCCACTGTTTCAATGACATCTACCGGGATTCCAAGGTCATACATAGTTTTGGAGCAGCTTGTCATGGTCCACCATATTAAAGGCAGATGAGAAGTCAAAGTAGGCAGCAAACAGGTCTCTTTTTGAGTGGGCCGCATCCTCGATGTCATGTAGGAGGTGGGTGAGCTGTCTATGGGTGCTTCCGTTCTGTCTGAATCCCCTCTTGGGAGTCACTGAGGACTTGTATTGGTCCAAGTATTTGGACATCACTGTTGTAACCATGTTAGTCCACAATTTACCCATCGTGTTGTTGAGGCCAATAGGTCTGTAGTGGTTGGCTTGGGTGGGGTCTCCTTTCTATGTAAAGCATGATGGTGTTGGAGGTCTTCCAGCAAATGGGGGTGTAGCCGGTGATCCACATAAGCCCAAACATTTTATGTATGGTGTGGTGCCAAGACCAGGGAGGCAGGTTAATAGCTCATGGGGATTCCGTCTGGGCCAGCCTGTTTGCTTTTTGCTACGTGTTGGATGCATGTTTGGTAATTAGAGAACTCCATGAGGGTAGGGTAGGATGGGGTTGGAGTGTTGGTGGGGTTGGGCCTTGGTTTCTAGGAGAATGTGTTCTAGCAGGGAGGCCCATGGAGGGGGGCGGTCTGTCTGTCCTGGGGTAAGTATTTGCCGGTGCACGTGTGGTGAGGGGGGGCCATCAAGTGTCCCATGTGCTCCCCCAAGATGTCCAGGAGGTCATTAGTGGACGTTTTGTGTTTGGCCAGTGTGGGGTCTTGGAGAGAGAGAGGGGCTGGGGTGACGTCGGATTATCAGAGGTTTTGAAGATGTTTCTGTGGCTTGTTTAGGTTTGTTGGATATTTGGTCATGAAAGGTGCTTTGCCAGTGGGCGGTAGCTGTTTGTCTGCTGTTTGTGAGAATTCTCCGGAGGGCAGGGAGGGCCTCATCGAGGGATATATTGATTGCAGCCAAGAGTGAGGCATGGTCTGAGCAAGCTGGATATGGGTGAGGGTGGTAGGATGGTTATGGCATGTTCTTGGAGAGTAGAATGGGCGGTGTGGTAGGAGTTGGGGTCGGTGGTTAGGAGTTTTCCTGTACGTCTTAAGTTGTTGGATATGGGAGTTGATTTTGGCGTGGCTTTGCTCTTCTTTCTGTCAAGGAAGTGCCCTGGGATTTGGTAGGGCAGGTTTCAAACATAGTGGTGAGGGCCATCCTAATAGGTTCCATAATCTTGGTTGCTGAAGATGGTCGAGGGTCTATCCTTTTGCAAGGAGAGTGTGTTTGACTTGGTGGAGGTGGGATGGAGAGAATTGTCTCCTATGAGGTGGTGGCCTGGTCCCACAGTCCCTGATGGTTTGGGTGTGTTCCATGAAGAAGTAGTGTGCGTTTCTTCAATGGCCTTTCTAGTGGCGTTCATGGAGGCCTTGCTGACGGGGGTGACTAGTTGTTGGGGTCTAGGAGGGGGGGTGTCAGTCAATGTCAGGGGTATGGGAAGGATAAATAGGGGGATAATTTGGTGAAGGGCCATATGGTCTAGGTATCCTCCGACTCCCTGGTCTTTTCACTAATATGGGGGTGAAGAGGGTTGGGGCAAGGGGAGATGAGGATGTCATCGATTCTGCTGTGGTGCTCGAGGTTGCCTTCCTGTAGCAATGGAAGGTGGGTTGCTCTAGTGGAAGGGTTGGTGGGTGAAGAGGTTGAGTTGGGAGCACATAGATATGTGATGTTGGTCTGTGTGGAAGTGGCGTGGGTAGATCTATCTGAGGAAAGAGGGTTGCATTCCAATCCCCTCCACAGAGTGTGGTGTGATTGGGCTTTTTGGTGTGAGTCCCGATGTATGTATTAGGCGCTTGGCGTTGCTTCGGGGGTTGGTCATGGGGCATGTAGACGCCTATGATTGTGTAGGAGTTGGGGTGGTTGAGTCCGAAGGTGATGTGCCACCAATCAACCAGCCAGGTCTGCATTGACTTCATGGTGGACGGGGGGCCTAATTGCTTGTGGGTGAGGATATTATGACCCTCCTTTACCGTGGTTGTTTGTCCGGGGTTTTGGGCCACACTACTGTGGTGAAGGGAGTATTGGGGGAGTCCTTCTTGATGAATTGAATGAAGGAGAGGCAGGAGAGCAGTTTGGTATTCTGTAAGAATAGCCACATCAGGTTTGTGGTCTAGGATGTGATTGAGAATTAGCTCCCAGGAGCTCCTCAGCCCTTCTGCAGTTGAGGAGTAGAAAATGTATGTATCCATGTAGTAGTCTTGGGTGACTGGGCATGGTGGGTGGGTTGTTGGGCAGGTCCCATTATCCTTAGGGTAAAAGGAATGGTTGGTTTAAAGCATGTTTGTTTGAGCTTCTTAGCCTGTTGGGGGGGGGGGGCTCCCTTGGAATGGTGGTGGTGTAGAGGTGGGGGGAAAAAAGCTGTGGATTGCTGTTTGTTTGAGTTTAATGTTGGGGCCCAGGTTTTGCGAGTGTTTCAAGATGCTTGTTGGGGGTGCCTGATATTTTTTGTGGTGGGGGTGCTTCTGTGTACACGTTTTTTTTCAGGTTCGGTGACAGTTGAAGGGGCAGCATCTCCTGTATCGCAGTCCATTTGCGTGTTGGGGGGGATGTGCGAACTCGGCGGCGCTGGCGTCCTCATCATGGTATCTTCTATGTTGGTTGTGAAGGCATGGGTTTTGTAGGAGTTGTAGTAGGGGTTGTGTCTATAGTTTTCCATCGTCGCAACGTCAAGATGGTATTGGGGGTCCAAAAATCTCAATGTCTGCGCTCTCATTTTTTAAGGAAGAAGATGTTCCCATATAGGGCCTGCCAGGCTCCCGGTGTGGAGTCCAAGGGGATTGGCGAGAGGTTTTCTGACTCTATCCAATACCAGATGTTATGGTATTTTTTTAGACAACCAGCATGTTCATAGGCGATTGGGAGGGGGGGTGGTAAAGTGCAAGATACATTTACTGTGTCCTTGCAGACGTTGGAGGATTTGGTCTTTGCTTACTGCCAGGTAGATCCCAAGTTGTAGGGTTCATCATGGATAATGTCGTGCGGTTTGGGTGTTTGTTCCGGATTATAGTCAGTGTTGTACGATTCGGTGAAGTATTCCCATCTGGGGGCATTCGGTGTGCATGTAGGCCTGCATTCAGCATATTAGTAAAAATTCCCCCTGCGAGGGATGAAGTGGTTCGGCCAAACACACCAGGTCATTACGGGTTGCCTTGAGTATCCGGTGATGTCTCTCCCCAAAATTTGAATATTTTTTTCTGTGTCGACATATGGTCCACCGAGATAGGCATTGATAGCGTGCACTTGGCAGTGGCATCGAATTTGTTTCTCAATGTATGGTAGGATAGCACTCAGGGTTGGGTCTAAGGCAACATCTCCCATGTCAGCAGTCAGTTTAGTGTGTTTGGGGGGGAGGTGCAGATGGGTGAGCTGGTGTCCTCCATCATGGTATATTCCAGTTGGTTAGCGTAGGCATTGAGTTCGGAGGGGTGGTATGCTTTGCTAAACAGCCGACGCATTTCAAAAAGCTGGAATTGGGGGTCCAAAAAACCTCATGTCTGTGCCTCATCCTTTAAGGTTGAGGATTTGCCATGTATGGCCTGCCAGGCGCCCGGTTTGTGGAGTCCAAGGGGATAGGCGAGAGGTTTTCTGAGTCTATCCAATACCAGGTGTTATGGTATTTGTTTTGAGGCAGCCGGCATGTCCATATGCGGTTGGGAGGGGGTGTAAAAGTGGCAACGATACATTTATTATGTCCTTGTAGAACGTTCCAGCGATTGTTTTTGCTGCTACCAGGTAGGATGGATTCCGAAAGTTGTTAGACTCATCAGAGGAAGGTTGTGGGGATTGGTGTGTTCAGGTTATTAATCGGGTTGTGCCAATTTGGTCTGGAGTTATGCCCATCTGGAGCATGCAGTGTGCAATTGTAGGCCTGCATCAGCAAATTTGAAAAAATTCCCCCTGAGGTGAAAGTTGAAGCGCCGGACCTAACACGTCTCTCCCCAAACTTTTTGATAATTTCCCCTGTGTTGACATGTGGTCCACCGAGAGTAGGCATTGATGGCGTGCACTTGGCAGTCTGGCTTGAGATTTGTTTCTCAATGTATGGTAGGATAGTGCTGAGGCCGGGATTGTGGCTGGCCTTGCTGAAGGGGTGCGCTTTCCTTCTCTACATGTCGGTCATGGGGGGGCTGGAGAGACAGGCATCGAATGCGTATTTTTGAAATAAGTTTGTCCCTAGTACAGGTGGGCCAGGAGACGTTCTTTATTTTTTGTGTGCGTTGCACAGAGCACCGTCTGTGTAAGGAGACCCTGTAGGCCATCCAGTGTAGCCACGGAAGAATGTTCAAAGGAGCCTACCAAATCAACACGAGTTGATTCCGAATCAATGGGGTAGTGGTGTGTGCCAACGTATCCCAAAAGGACCAGAGTAAAGTCAAGTAATGCTTTAGTGGTACTATTTGGGCGGGAGGGTGGCATGGGCTGATGATAACTGTGGGGTAGTACACTTCAATTACAAATTGAGGTCCAGAGGGTCTCATACTGTATATCTCAGCCAGGTAGAGATCCTTACCTAAAACTATTTAGTCCCCAAGATTTAAAGGCAAGATCGCATGAAGGCGAGTGCGAGATTTTCATGAGAGGAGAGTAGGCCCAGGCTGGGCCAGTGCTGTTCTCCAATGAAGGTTGCATCACCTGTTGCGCAAAGTGTGGAGAGGGCGTGGCTTGGGGTTTGCAAGGTCCCTTTCATCTCCTGGAGCCTCCGCCTCCACTGTGCTTGCCATACTCCGATGGTTCGTGTAAGCCCTGAGCCATCTGGCAGGGGTGTGGAGGTGGAAGGAGGGGGTGGGGGGGTTTAATGAGCAAGATCAGGTTGTTTGAAGACGTGTGCGGATTGGAGCAGGATGGGTGGTTATGCATGGGGCAGATGGGCAAAGGGGTCTTGTTTGGCAGGTGAGCATAGGTGTTTGCAAAGTGGGCAGCTGTGTATGTGTAAATCAGCCCAGGGTGTTTTGAACTGGGACAAGTTGGGTAGGAGGGTGTTAGAGTGGTTAGTGGGGCGAAGTGGTCTGAGGGGGTGGGTTTTTGGGTAGCGTGATTTTCTAGTCGGAGGGGGTCATTTACCTGGGTTTGCCTGGTTCCCCCTTGCGAGGTGGCGGGAGGTCTTCGGTCCCCCCTCCATCTTTCTGTTGGGCAGCAGATGGTTGGGCCCTCAGGTTGGTTAGAGGCCTTGGGGAGAGCAACAGCTTCACCATGAGCTGAGGAGTTGGAGGGAGGCCTACTAGAGGTCTCCTCTTCCTCCGCAGGCAGGTGGTGCTCAGCAGGGTCAGGCCATTCAGGGATGGCCATAACCAATGGCCACGTAAGACTCACTGATGTTACCCTGTTCAGAACTGCAGGACAATCCATGGCCTCCACGTTCGGAAGTTACAAACGCCCTGCATTGCCACGAGGGATAGACGGATCTTGCACACCGTGGTGGAGTACTTGTCTGACCTTCTTGCATCAATCTCCTGCGCTCATGAGTTATTCAATCCCACTCACTCGCATCTCCCGAGCCTTGATTTCTGTGGTGTAGCTGACCCGTTGTTGGTAGACGAGGGTAGAGGGAAGCGTGTTGTTCGGCACCAAGTTGGCTATCTTGGGCGTGGCACAGCTGATAAATCCACCGCCTCCTGCTGGAGCTGGTTTTTTTGCCTTCTATGAAGGAGGGTGTAGAGAATCCCCCTCGGGGGTGTAGACGTGGTGCAAGGGGGGAGTTGTTTTCCTCCATCGTCTGAATGCACCGTTGGGATGATTTTGTACGGCAGAGCCGACGATGCCGTTTCAAGGCATCTGCGTGAGTTGGCGGTTCCCAATTCTCTTTGGCCCAGCCATTCCAAGCACATTGAGCTGTCACGTCTCAAGCTGGTGCGTCATGGCCATTGAGCATGGCATTCATTTTGAGCTGAGTACCCATTGAAGCTGCCCAATGCGGCAATCCTAAGGCTGACAGAACCTTTCGTGGACCTCGGGTGGGGGTTCAGGGTGGTGAGATAGAATCCTCCCCACCAATCGTATGGTGCATGTGGATGGGAAGGCCCGCATCAATTCTGCTGTTCTGCTCGTCATTCTCGTGGTATACAAGTCTGACGCAGTTAGCCATATGCTGTTGTAGCCTAGTTGAAGTTTCAAACAACTGAAGAAGGAGGGGGGCGGAGAACATATGGGCCCTCTGCACAACCTCAGTGATGGCTAGCAGGTGTGAGGAAAATGAGTCCAGGGATATCCATGGGCAGGGAGGAGGAGCTCAAGGTCCTTCAAAGACATTGATCCGCCATCGTAGTTCCGCATCCTTCATTGATGGGGGCTGGGGCTTAGGTGGGTATGGCCCCTTTGGAGGTTTCTTACCCACCGTAGTGGGGGCTCGAGAAGAGTGGGAAAGTGGAGGTCCTCCATTGCCAACTCCTCCCCTTTTTGTTCTTCAGCTTGGAAGGGAGCTACAAGGTTCTCAGACTCAAACAAGGTTCCTCTTCCTTCCATCTCCTCGTGATGTATCTCGGGGCTGGGCAGCTATTAGTGGGGGTCTGCCTGTGATGGAAGCTTTGGCTTCAGGCATTGCATCGAGAAGGTGGATAGACCATACAAGACGCAGCTTGCTCATGCACAACCTACGTTGTCTTCAGGTCGGGTTCGCCGCCCTGTGTCCACATAGTCTCTCGAGAGAGATAGTGGCGACCCTAACTTCACGGCGAAAGCAGTCCGAAGGTTGTGACTAAGTAGGGGCTCCCTGACAATCTGTCCTCTTCTTGTCGAGGACAGCCGAACCTTGCCAAGGTTTGTGGATGCTAATTGAATGGAAGTGTGCCAATCTCTCAGACTTCAGCTGCCCACTGTGACGCAGTAGTGGGGGAAGTCATGCGGACTGCCGAATGTATCCAATATGACATCGCGTGCAATTATATGTTGCAGGTCGCTCCCATGGAGCTGTGAGAGACGTCAGAAGATGTATCGGAAGCTTTGCTGGTAGTCCGCTAATAGTGGATGCACCGCTGCGATACGAATTCAGCTTTAGGAATTAAGTTGACAGTATGGGGTCATGGGGAGTCTGGATCCATGTCAAGAAGGACGTGGTGTCCCACCTCATAACAAACAGTGTCGAAGTTGGTCCATGTACTTAGTCGCGACCGTGGAACTGGGTCGGCGCCTACACCATTTTTTTTTGAGAGCCAAATCTTCGCCAGCTTGCATGGCTTATTACTTCGGCATGGCAGAAGGGTGTGAAGTGGCTGTTGGTCCACATGTACTTCTTGTTGCTTTACTTCCCCAGGCTTATGAGGCGCGTCCATAGATTGAAGGGTTTGGAGTGGTATTGGTTAGGGGGGTGTTCGCGTGCCAGAGGTTTCAGGTAGGCCTTGGGGTAACCTTATGGTCTAACGTTCCTCTGCGGAGGATATGGGAGGAGGTCTCTTGATAGAGCATTAGATTAGACGAGAAGTCCCTTGTTGAGACATATTGGTAGGTTGTTGGTTGAGCATAGGTTGGGGTGGAGCTCAGGGTACAGCGGCATAGGGTGGTGTTAACTCAGGTAGAGGCATAGGTGGGGTGTAACTCGGGTAAGGCATAGGTGGGTGGTAGGACTCAGAGTAGAGCATTGGTACGGGTGAGACATCAAGGGTAGAGCATAGGTTGGGTTGGTAGACTCAGCGTAGAGCATAGGTGGGGAGGTGTAACGACTCAGGGTAGAGCATAGGGGGGTGTAGACTCAGGGTAGAGCATGGTTAGGGAGGTGGCTAGACTCACGGTTAGAGGCATATTGGGTGTAACTCAGTTAGAGCATAGGTGAGGGTGGTAGACTCAGGTAGAGCATAGTTGGTGAGGTGGTAGACTCACGGTTAGAGCATAGTGTCGGCGACGGGGGGTGTGGATCAGGTAGAGGAATAGCTGGGTGGTAGACATCAGGGTAGAAGCATAGGGTGGGGTGTAGACTCGAGGGATAGAGGCCTTGATCGGGATGTAGACTTAGGGTTTAGAGATAGTTGGGTTCGTAGGACTCACGGTTTTAGAGCATAGGCTGGGCGTGATGACTCATCCTCTCTCTTT
>JAJSRW010001870.1:0-22325 GCA_022414725.1 Microglena sp. YARC
ATGAACGATCTGTTATGGACTGATTACCACGGACGAAGAGAACAATGAACCGTCAAGACCACCATTAGACTAGGGTTGACACATGGAACATGACAACGAGCCGATGACCACAAGGACACGAATAAAGGACACCATTGACTTAGATTCAAGTGGGACCAACACATTAAATGACCATGGTAAAGGACACATACATGCCACACACGCTACACATGCACACGCAAACACACCAAACACTTCACAGCAAGCAACACATGCCCGGCGACTTTGTGGTATCAAATCAACAACCTACACATACATGCACACACATACACATGCACACGCAATCACACAACACTTCACAAGCAAGCAACACCTATGGCCGCGACTTTGTGGTATCAAATCAACAAAAACTACATACACACACAACACTATGCACACGGCACACCAAAAACACACAACCACTTCACAAGCAAGCAACACATGGCCGTTGACTTTTGTTTGGTATCAAATCAAAACAACTACATACACACACTGCACACATGCACACGCCAATGCAAACACACAACACTTCACAAAGGCAAAGCAACACATGGCCACGACTTTGTTGGTTATCAAATCATCAACTACATACACACAACGCATCACATGCACACCAAACACACAACACATCTTCACAAGCAAGCAACACATGGCCGCGACTTAGTTGTGGTATCAAATCAACAACTACATACACACACGCACACATGTCACACGCAAACACACAACACTCTTCACAAGCAAGCAACACATGTGCCCAGCGACTTTGTTGTTTCATCAAACACTCAACACTACAACACACCACGCACACATTTTGCACACGCAAACACCACAACCACTTCACAAGCAAGCAACACATGGCCGCGACTTGTGGTATTCAAAACAACAATACTACATACACACACGCACAACATGCACACGCAAAGACACCAAACACTTCACAAGCAAAGCAACACATCGGCCGCGACTTTGTGGTACGTTTCAAATCAACAAACAACACACACGCACACATGCACTACCAAACACAACAACACTTCACAGCAAGCAAACACGATGGCCGCCGACTTGTTAACTTTGTGATCAAATAATAACAAACAACTACATACGTTCTACACACTCACCATGACCACACGCAAACTTACACAAAACACTTCACTAAGCAAGGCAACACATTCCCGACTTACCGTCCGACTTTGTTGATGGTATCAAAACAACAACTACATACACACCGCCAACACACATTCAACACAGGGCCGCAAAGGCGACTTTATTGGTTAATTCAACGTACTACACACACAAGCAGCACAACATCTTCAACAAGCATCAGCAACACATTTGCCTGCGACTTTGTGATCAAATCAACAACTACATACACACCACACATGCATCACGCCAAACACATCAACACTTCACAAGCAAGCAACACATGGCCGCCGACTTTGGCTTGGTATCAAATCAACAACTACTATACACACACGCACACATTGCATGCACACGCAAAAACACACAACACTTCACAAGCAAGCAAACATTGGCCGCGACTTTGTGGTATCAAATCAACAACTACATACAACACACATCTAGCACACCAAACCACAACACTTCACAAGCAAGCACACCACTTTGTGTATTCAAATCAACAACTACAATACACCACACGCGTCACATGCACACGCAACACACAACACTTCACAAGCAAGCAGCACATGGCCGCGACTTTTGTGGTATTTCAAATCAACAACTTACATACATGCACACAACACATGCACACGCAAACACACACACTTCACAAGCAAGCAACACATGGCCGCTGACTTTTGTGGTGTCAAATTCAACAACTACAATACACACACGCCACACGCAAACACACAAACACTTCACAAGCAAGCAACACATGGCGCGACTTTGTGGTATCAAGATCAACACTAACATAATCACACACACACACACATGCACAAACACACACACTCGGTCCCAAAAGCAGCAACACTTTTGTGGTATCAAATCACAACTTCGCACACAGCAAGCCAACACATGGCCGCGACTTTGTGGTTATTAAAATCAACACTACAGCACACACACATACACGCAAACAACCACAACACTTCACAAGCAAGCAACACATTGGCCCGGTGACTTTTTTATGGTATCAAATGGTGCACAACACATGGCCGCGACTTTGTGGTATCCAAATCAACACATGCACACGCAAACACACGTCACACTCACAAAGCAAGCAACACATGGGCCGCGACTTTGTTGTACACCAATTCAACAACTACATACACACACACACACATGCACTCAAACACACAACACTACAAGCAAGCAAACACATACTTTTGGTATCAAATCAACAAGCTACATACACACACGCACACGCAAACACACAAAACACTTCACAAGCAAAGCAACCGCAACACAACCGCTATGCAAGCCGCGACTTCGTGGTATCAAATCAAACAAACTACATACACACACACGTGACACATGCACACGCAAACACACAACCCACTTCACAAGCAAGCAAACTCATCAACTACATACATCACGAACATATGCCGCGAGCATTTGTGGTATCAAAATCACAAACACAAAACACGCACATCATGTCACACACGCAAACCGGCACAAAACAACCCACAAAACTACATCCACCATGAACCTAGATCAATATGCAACGGCGGACACACAGGATGTTCACAGTACAAGCAAAACAGCCGACTTTTGTCTGTGTATTCAAAATCAACAACTACATTACACCACACATGCACACATCGCCACAACGCCCGAAATACACACAATACAAACTACATCACAACCGCAAGCAACACTATTTCACGGCAAGCCTGCCGGACTGCATTTGTGGTATCAATCCAATGTTGAACAACAACACACGCAAACACCAACAAATACACCACTTTCAAAACAGCAAGTCACACACACACTACATACACACTGGTGAGTATCCAAACACACAACACACACAGGCACACAGTTCACTCTAAGCAAGCAACACATGGCCGCGGACTTTTGCCAAAAAATCACATCTTGGTATCAAATCAAACACAACTCCACATACACACACACACATGCACACACATCACGTGCAAGATCATGCAGAAAATTTACACACAAACACTTCACAAGCATAGCAACACATGGCCGCGACTTTGTGGGGTATCAAATCAACAAACTACATACACACCGCACACCATGCACACGCAAACACACAACACTTCACAAGCAAGCAACACATGGCCGCGACTTAAATGTGCAGTATCAAATCAACACACTACATACACACACACGCCCCACAACATGCACACGCAAACACACAAACACTTCACAAGCAAGCAACACATGGCCGCGACTTTGTATCAAATCAACAAACTATACATACACACACGCACACATGCACGTTTGTGGTCCACGCACATGACACACAATGCACTTTTTCACAAGCAAGCAACACATGACACAGACTGCGACACACATTTGCAAGCAACACAAAATGGTTTGTGGTATCAAAATCAACAACTACATACTACACACACACACACAAATGCACACGACCAAACACACAACACTTCACAAGCAAGCAACACATGGCCCCGCGACTTTGTGGTACAAATCAAACAACTACATACAATGCACACCACATTTTACATACACACACAAAAACCACTCACAAGCAAAACACACAACAACTACAGTACACACACGCACACGTTTGTGGTATTACACACAAGCAAGCAACACATGGCCGCTGACTTTTGCAACACAAACAAACTATACCTACGAAGCAACACCCATGTCAACCCTTTCACAACAACACAATACTTAGTTGTATCAAATCAACAACTACAATACACACACACAACATGCACACGCAAACACACAACACTTCACAAGCAATAGCAACACATGCACACACCAAACACACAACACTTCACAGGCCGCGACTTTTGTGGTATCAAATCAACAACTACACACCGCACACATGCACACGCAAACACCCGCACACTTCACAAGCAAGCAACAACATGCCGCGACATGTTTGGTACACACACACAATATCAAACACACAAACACTTTCCACAAGCCAAGCAAACACATGGCCGCGACTTTGTGGTATCAAATCAACAACTACATTACACACACAGCGCACACATGCACACGCCAAACACACACACTTCACAAGCAAGCAACACCATGGCCGCGAACTTTGTGGTATCATATCAACAACTACATACACACATGCACACCATTTGCACACGCAAACACACCAAACACTTTTTGTCACAAGCAAGCAACACACTGGCCCGCGACTTGTGGTATCCAAATCAACAACTACATACACACACGCACACAATGCACACGCAAACACACAACACTTCAACAAGCAAGGCAACACATGGCCGCGACTTTGTGGTATCAAATCAACAACTACATACACACCACGCACACAATGCACACGCCAAACACACAACACTTCCACAAGCACACTGCCATACACATGGCCGCGACTTTGATCAAATCAACACCTACATACACACACGCACACATCACACGCAAACACACAACACTTCACAAGCAAGCAAACACATGGCCGCGACTTTGTGGTATCAAATCAACAACTACATACACACACGCACACATGCACAACGCAAACACACAACACTTCACAAGCAAGCAACACATGGCCGCGACTTTGTTGTAGTCAACTTGGTGGTAATCCAATTATCAACAACTACATACAGCAAGCACACATGCACACACAAAACACACAACACACGCAAGCACACATGCCACGTGTTATCAAATCAACAACTACATACACACACGCACACGCAAACACAAACACTCACAAGCAAGCAACACATGGCCGCGGACTTTGTGGTATCAAAATCAACAACTACATTACACACACGCACACGCACACGCAAACACACAACACACTTCACAAGCAAGCAACACATGGCCGCGACTTTGTGGTATCAAATCAACAACTACATACACACACATACACACAACAATGCACACGCAAAACACACAACACTTCACAAGCAAGCAACACATGGCCGCGACTTTGTGGTATCAAATCAACAACTACATACACACACGCACACATGCACACGCAAACACACAACACTTCACAAGCAAGCAACACATGGCCGCGACTTTGTGGTATCAAATCAAACAACTACATACACACACACGCACACATGCACACGCAAACACACAACACTTCACAAGCAAGCAACACATGGCCGCGACTTTGTGGTATCAAAATCAACACTACATACACACACGCACACATGCACACGCAAACACACAACACTTCACAAGCAAGCAACACATGGCCGCGACTTTTGGTATCAAATCAACAACTACATACACACACGCACACATGACACTTCACAAGCACACACATGCAAATATCACACAACTACACATCACAAGCAAGCAACACATGGCGCGACTTTGTGGTATCAAATCAACAACTACATACAATCACACACATGCACACAAATGCACACGCAAAACACAACACTTCACAACACAGCAACACATGGCCGCGACTTTGTGGTATCAATATCAACAACTACATACACACACGCACACATGCACACGCAAACACACAACACTTCACAAGCAAGCAACACATGGCCGCCGCGACTTTGTGGTATCAAATCAACAACTACATATCACACGTCACACGCACACATGCACAACGCAAACAGCACAACACTTCACAAGCAAGCAACACATGGGACGCGCACTTGTTGTATCAAATCAACAACTACATACACATACGCACACATGCACACGCAAAACACACATTCACAAGCAAGCAACACATGGCCGCGACTGTGGTATCAAATCAACAACTACATACACACACGCACACATGCACACGCAAACACACAACAACTTCACAAGCAAGCAACACATGGCCGCGACGTGGTATCAAATCAAACTAATTACACACATGCACACGCAAAACACAACACTTCATAGCGCAAGCAACACAGGCCGCGACTTGTGGGTATCAAATTCAACAACTACATACACACACACATGCAAGCACAACACACAAGCACATGCAAACAAAAACACAACACAGCACATCACAAGCAAGCAACAACATGCCGCCGACTTTGGGTATCAAATATCAACAACTACATAACAACACAACACACTGGACGCTATATCACGCAAACACAAACAACTCACACTGCACAACACATGCAACACAACACTCACACACACCACACATTTTTCACAAATCAAGCAAGCAAACATGGCCCGCGACTTTGTGCAAATCAACAACTACAAATGCACACGCAAACACACCTAACACTTTACAAGCAAGCAAGACACATGGCCGGACTGTGATCAAATCAACAACTACATACACACACGGCACACGCAAAAATCACACAACACTTTCACAAGCAAGCAACACATGCCGGCGACTTTGTGGTATCACAACAACTACATATACACACACACATGCACACGCAAACACACAACACTTCACAAGCAAGCAACACATGGCCGCGACTTTGTGGTATCAAATCAACAACTACATACACACACGCACACATGCACACGCAAACACACAACACTTCACAAGCAAGCAACACATGGCCGCGACTTTGTGGTATCAAAATCAACAACTACATACACACATGCACGCCACATGCACACGCAAAAACACACAACACTTCACAAGCAAGCAACACATGGCCGCGACTTGTGGTATCAAATCAACAACTACATACACATGCACCATGCATTGTTCACACACACAACACAACACCAGCAACACATGCCGCACAACCACTTCACTTAGTGTGGTATCAAATCAACACTACATACACACACGGCACACTATGCACACGCAAACACACACACTGCACAAGCAAGCAACACATGGCCGCGACTTTTTGGTATTCAAATCAACAACTACATACACACACGGCCACACGCATCTCTGCAGCAAGCAAACACATAGCCTGCGACTTTCAAATCAAACACAACACTGCACATGCACACGCAAACACACAACACTTCACAAGCAAGCAACACATGGCCGCGACTTTGTGGTATCAAATCAACAATACTACATACACACACGCACACATGCACACGCAAACACACAACACTTCACAAGCAAGCAACACAAGGCCGCGACTTTGTATCAAACAACAACTACATACACACATGCACACCATGCACACGCAAAACACACAACACTTCACAAGCAAGCCTTACACATGGCCGCGACTTTGTGTGTATCAAATCAACAACTACATACACACACGCACACATGCACACGCAAACACACAACACTTCACAAGCAAGCAACACAGCCCGCGCCAATTTGTGGTATCAAATCAACAACTACATACACACACGTTCACACATGCACACGCAAACACACAACACTTCACAAGCAAGCAACACATGGCCGCCGACTTTTGTGTATCAAATCAACAAACTACATACACACACGCACAAAACAGCACACGCAAACACACAAACACTTCACAAGCAAGCAACACATGGCCGCGACTTTGTGGTATCAAATCAATCAACTACATACACACACGCACACATGCACACACAAACACACAACACTTCACAAGCAAGCAACACATGGCCGCGACTTTGGGTATCAAATCAACAACTACATACACACATGCACAACATGCACACGCAAACACACAACACTTCACAAGCAAGCAACACATGGCCGCGACTTTGTGGTATCAAATCAACAACTACATACACACACGCACACATGCACACGCAAACACACAACACTTCACAAGCAAGCAACACATGGCCGCGACTTTGTGGTATCAAATCAACAACTACATACACATGCACACGCAACACACAACAACTTTCACAAGCAAGCAACACATGCCGCGACTTTGTGGTATCAAATCAACAACTACATACACACACGCACACATGCACAACGCAACACACAACACTTCACAAGCAAGCAACACATGGCCGCGACTTGTGGTATCAAATCAACAACTACATACACACACGCACACATGCACACGCAAACACACAACACTTCACAAGCAAGCAACACATGGCCGCGACTTTGTGGTATCAAATCAACAACTACATACACACACGCACACATGCACACGCAAACACACAACACTTCACAAGCAAGCAACACATGGCCGCGACTTTGTGGTATCAAATCAACAACTACATACACACACGCACACATGCACACGCAAACACACAACACTTCACAAGCAAGCAACACATGGCCGCGACTTTGTGGTATCAAATCAACAACTACATACACACACGCACACATGCACACGCAAACACACAACACTTCACAAGCAAGCAACACATGGCCGCGACTTTGTGGTATCAAATCAACAACTACATACACACACGCACAACATGCACACGCAAACACACAACACTTCACAAGCAAGCAACACATGGCCGCGACTTTGTGGTATCAAATCAACAACTACATACACACACGCACACATGCACACGCAAACACACAACACTTCACAAGCAAGCAACAACATGGCCGCGACTTTGTGGTATCAAATCAACAACTACATACACACACGCACACATGCACACGCAAACACACAACACTTCACAAGCAAGCAACACATGGCCGCGACTTTGTGGTATCAAAATCAACAACTACATACACACACGCACACATGCACACGCAAACACACAACACTTCACAAGCAAGCAACACATGCCGCGGACTTTGTGGTATCAAATCAACAACTACATACACACACGCACACATGCACACGCAAACACACAACACTTCACAAGCAAGCAACACATGGCCGCGACTTTGTGGTATCAAATCAACAACTACATACACACACGCACACATGCACACGCAAACACACAACACTTCACAAGCAAGCAACACATGGCCGCGACTTTGTGGTATCAAATCAACAACTACATACACACACGCAAACATGCACACGCAAACACACAACACTTCACAAGCAAGCAACACATGGCCGCGACTTTGTGGTATCAAATCAACAACTACATACACACACGCACACATGCACACGCAAACACACAACACTTCACAAGCAAGCAACACATGGCCGCGACTTTGTGGTATCAAATCAACAACTACATACACACACGCACACATGCACACGCAAACACACAACACTTCACAAGCAAGCAACACATGGCCGCGACTTTGTGGTATCAAATCAACAACTACATACACACACGCAAACATGCACACGCAAACACACAACACTTCACAAGCAAGCAACACATGGCCGCGACTTTGTGGTATCAAATCAACAACTACATACATGCACACACAGCACATGCACACGCAAACACACAACACTTCACAAGCAAGCAACACATGGCCGCGACTTTGTGGTATCAAATCAACAACTACATACACACACGCACACATGCACACGCAAACACACAACACTTCACAAGCAAGCAACACATGGCCGCGACTTTGTGGTATCAAATCAACAACTACATACATGCACACACACATGCACACGCAAACAACCAACCCTTCACAAGCAAGCAACACATGGCCGCGACTTAGTGGTATCAAATCAACAACTAAATACACACACCACACGCAAACACACAACACTTCACAAGCAAGCAACACATGGCCGCGACTTTGTGTTATCAAATCAACAACTACATACATGCACACACACATGCACACGCAAACACACAACACCTAACAAGCAAGCAACACATGGCCGCGACTTTATTTGTGGTATCAAATGAACAACTAAATACACACACACCCACACGCAAACACACAACACTTCACAAGCAAGCAAAACATGGCCGCGACTTTGTGGTATCAAATCAACAACTACATACACGCACACACACACACATGCAGGCAAACACACAACACTTCACAAGCAAGCAACGCATGGCCGCGACTTTGAGGTATCACATCATCAACTAAATACTCACACACCCACACGCAAACACACAACACTTCACAAGCAAGCAACACATGGCCGCAACTTTGTGGTTTCAAATCAACAACTACATACATGCACAAACACATGCACATGCAAACACACAACACACAACTGCCATGTGTGCCACCTCGTCAGCCCCAATTGGGGGTACTTGGGCCGCACCAGTGCTTTTCCTTGTGTTGGGACTCCATTCCGTACTTCCATATGGCGGCTGGGCAGTGAGGGCACACAAGCGGGGTGTTGGTGCATGCCTCCTTATCATACAAGTTGGCCTTCTGGCTGTACTTATTGAACCTTGGCAACAGTCTGTTGGGGCTCAGCACTTGCAGTTGCATCATCTCCATCAAGTGGCTGTGGCTGTGGCTATGCTGGTTTGACTCCAAAGAAGTTGCTGATTTTCTGCTGTCCAGGGGTTTCAAGCATGATGCTCTGTGCGTCTCAACATCAATCAGCAGCTGTCCAGACTTCCCACACAGACCTTCCCACACAGAGGGATTTTCGCCTGAGTACCCTTGCAGAACTTCTTGTGCTGCTCGAACTGTTGCGACCCCGCGAAATCAGTTGCCGACCGAGCACTAAGAGGACATGTGCATCCGTCATCGTCGTCAGACAGCAGGCGGCTATCGCTTAGGTCGACATGCTGCCTCTTGGACGGACTTTCGTCGTGAATAGACTTCTCGATGGTCCCATTCGACTTTGCAGTGCTAATTGACACACCCATGCCAAACTCAGACCAGGATAAGCAGCAGAACCGGTACGACCTTGAAATCGAAATCGAAATCGAGCTTGAATAGAAAAAGAAAAGCATTACAGCCCGTTTATTTAGCTGCGCGAGATCGTAAGGTTTGGGTCCAAGTCTGGATAATAGGGGCTAAGTGTCCACGCACATCCAGGTTTGGGAAACGTAGTCCAGGTTTGGGTCAAAGTGTCCATGCACGTCCAGGTTTGGGAAATCTAGTCTAGGTTTGGGTCAAAGTGTCCATGCACGTCCAGGTTTGGTTAATCTAGTCCAGGTTTGGTTAATCTAGTCCAGGTTTGGGTCAAAGTGTCCAAGCACGTCCAGGTTTGGGAAATCTCGTCTAGGTTTGGGTCAAAGTGTCCATGCAATCCAGGTTTGGTTACCGTAGTAGAATAAATCAAAGGGGCCTAAAATCCTTTTAAGTGCAAATGCAGCAAAGGACTTAGACAATCCTTCTAGTCTAGTCCAGGTGCAGGGTAAAGTGTCAAGGCACGTCCAAGTTTAGATAACCGCATTCACGTGTGGGGCAAAGTGTCCAGGCACATGCAGGTTTGGGGAATCTGGTCCAGGTGTAGGGCACAGTGTCCAAGCACATCCAGGTTTGGGGAATCTAGTCCAGGTGTGGGGTAAAGTGTCCAGGCATATCCAGGTTTGGGGAATCTAGCCCAGGTGTGGGGCAAAGCGTCCAGGCACATGCAGGTTTGGGGAATCTGGTCCAGGTGTAGGGCAAAGTGTCCAGTTCACATCCAGTTTGGGGAATCGCATCAGGCTTGGGGTCAAGTGTCCAGTCACATCCAGGTTTGGGGAATCTAGTCCAGGCGTGGGGTAAAGTGTCCAGGCACATCCAGGTTTGATTTTTCTAGTCCAGGTGTGGGATAAAGTGTCCAGTCACATCCAGGTTTGGGAAATCACATCCAGGCGTGAGGTAAAGTGTCCAGGCACATCCAGGTTTGGGGAATCACATCGAGGCGTGGGTTATAGTGTCTAGTCACATCCAGGTTTGGTTTTTCTAGTCCAGGCGTGGGGTAAAGTGTCCAGTCACATCCAGGTTTGATTTTTTAGTCCAGGCGTGGGGTAAAGTGTCCAGGCACATCCAGGTTTGAAGAATCACATCCAGGCGTGGGGTAAAGTGTCCAGGCACATCCAGGTTTGGGGAATCACATCCAGGCGTGGGGTAAAGTGTCGAGGCACATCCAGGTTTGGGGAATCACAGCCAGGCGTGGGGTAAAGTGTCCACTCACATCCAGGTTTGGGGAATCACATCCAGGCGTGGGGTAAAGTCTCCAGTCACATCCAGGTTTGGGGAATCACATCCAGGCGTGGGGTAAAGTGTCCAGGCACATCCAGGTTTGGGGAATCACATCCAGGCGTGGGGTAAAGTGTCCAGGCACATCCAGGTTTGGGGAATCTAGTCTAGGCGTGGTGTAAAGTGTCTAGGCACATCCAGGTTTGGGGAATCACATCCAGGCGTGGGGTAAAGTGTCCAGTCACATCCAGGTTTAGGGAATCACATCAAGGCGTGGGTTAAAGTGTCCAGTCACATCCAGGTTTGATGTTTTAGTCCAGGTGTGGGGTAAAGTGTCCAGTCACATCCAGGTCTGGGGAATCACATCCAGGCGTGGGTTAAAGTGTCCGGCACATCCAGGTTTGGGGAATCACATACAGGCGTGGGGTAAAGTGTCCAGGCACATCTAGGTTTGGGGAATCTAGTCCAGGCGTGGGGTAAAGTGTCCAGTCACATCCAGGTTTGGGGCATCACATCCAGGCGTGGGTTAAAGTGTCTAGTCACATCCAGGTTTGATTTTTCTAGTCCAGGCGTGGGGTAAAGTGTCCACTCACATCCAGGTTTGGGGAATCACATCCAGGCGTGGGGTAAAGTGTCCAGTCACATCCAGGTTTGGGGAATCACATCCAGGCGTGGGGTAAAGTGTCCAGTCACATCCAGGTTTGGGGAATCACATCCAGGCGTGGGGTAAAGTGTCCAGTCACATCCAGGTTTGATTTTTCTAGTCCAGGTGTGGGGTAAAGTGTTCAGTCACATCCAGTTTTGATTTTTCTAGTCCAGGTGTGGGGTAAAGTGTCCAGGCATATCCAGGTTTGGGGAATCTCATCCAGGCGTGGGGTAAAGTGTCCAGGCACATCCAGGTTTGCTGTTTTAGTCCAGGTGTGGGGTAAAGTGTTTTGTCACATCCAGGTTTGGGGAATCACATCCAGGCGTGGGGTAAGGCGTCCAGTCACATCCAGGTTTGATTTTTAGTCCTGGTGTGGGGTAAAGTGTCTAGTCACATCCAAGTTTGATTTTTCTAGTCCAGGTGTGGGGTAAAGTGTCCAATCACATCCAGGTTTGGGGAATCACATCCAGGCGTGGGGTAAATTGTCTAGTCACATCCAGGTTTGGGGAATCACATCCAGGCGGGGGTAAAGTGTCCTGTCACATCCAGGTTTGATTTTTCTAGTCCAGGCGTGGGGTAAAGTGTCCAGGCACATCCAGGTTTGGGGAATCACATCCAGGCGTGGGTTAAAGTGTCCAGTCATGTCCAGGTTTGATTTTTCTAGTCGAGGTGTTGGGTAAAGTGTCCAGTCATATCCAGGTTTGATTTTTCTAGTCCAGGCGTGGGGTAAAGTGTCCAGTCACATCCAGGTTTGGTTTTTCTAGTCTAGGTATGGGGTAGAGTGTCCAGTCACATCCAGGTTTGGGGAATCACATCCAGGCGTGGGGTAAAGTGTCCAGTCACATCCAGGTTTGGGGAATCACATCCAGGCGTGGGGTAAAGTGTCCAGGCACATCCAGGTTTGGGGAATCACATCCAGGCGTGGGGAAAGTGTCCAGTCACATCCAGGTTTGATTTTTCTAGTCCAGGCGTGGGGTAAAGTGTCCAGGCACATCCAGGTTTGGGGAATCACATCCAGGCGTGGGGTAAAGTGTCCAGTCACAGCCAGGTTTGGGGAATCACATCCAGGCGTGGGGTAAAGTGTCCAGGCACATCCTTTCAATCGATAGAGTTGTTACACAGTGAAGACTGAAGAGCAGATAGCTTATCATCGCAACTCGTGCGGCTATATAGAAAAGGAAGTCTGCAGGAAGGTTCCGAAGACACGTGCGGGCCATAGCTAGCCTATGGCCCGGCGGCAGGCAACCCGGGTCCTGGGGCCACAGGACCACGCGTGCGCTATGCCAACTCAGTGTCCGACTCGACGGACAATAACATCCCCCCCAATTCAAGGTATTCTTGGGTACAAGAATCCCTGGAATTAGCTGAGGGGCATAAAGAAAATACAGGAGTATAAAGGGCTGACAGGGCTATTTATATATGCTAACGGCTGGCAAGAGGAACTGTAAATAATAAATTATTTGGGTCAGTCCAAAGGGGTGCAGCACATTGAGGGCATGGATCTTTAGGTCAGTGTCTGCTAGGGGCCAGGAAGGCTGCAGGGGGAGGCATGAGAGGAACTAGGAGTATAAAAGACTGACTGGCTGTAAGCAACTTCTTTCTAGGTAGACGTCCCCCGCTGGCTCGTGTAATCAATCCAGATGGAGAGATATGCTGAGATACTTCCAAAGTCATCTATAAGGTAGCTGTAACTCAGAGTAGACTACTAATACTATGGGAGGCTATGGACTATACTTAAGAGTCAGGACAGCATAGGAGACAGGCTGAGGCACAGGAGAAGCTGCCAGGTAGCTGCCAGTGGGGCATATGAGGTCTTGAGGAACCTGTAGGCTTTAGCAGCAACGTTAGTGTTAGCCAGGATGTCTGTCAGATAGGACTGATTCCCCCCATAATTTGGGATTACCCTAAATTAGAGAATTGCAGACATGCTGTAGAAGCTAAGAGAGAGATACTAAAGAACAAGAATACAGCAGTACATGGGGAAGTACTGAACAGCACATTAATCCTAGAGTGTTCATGGCTAAAACAAGAATGTCAACTATAGATATAAGTTAGGTACCAGATGCTGGGTATCCATCAAGGTCCAGTTGGGTGTGGAGTTTCTCCAGGAGGGTGGAGAAAGATTTCCTAGACATTTTTGGGGTGTCCAGCATGTTGATGAATGTGAAATCCATAGGGCTCCAGTGCATGCTGAGGTTGTTGACACACATTACTCTGCCCCCAGGATACACACAGCTGATGGGGTGCATGAGCATCTTGGGCCAGGAAACCAGTACCTTGCATGTGCTTGACCATAGCTGCTTGTAGGCATATGGCCCACTGGATGGTGGGCCTGGCAGCTGTGGAGACAGTGGGGTATATGTGTACCATGTGTTGCAATCTGTTGACATGCTTGAGGAGGGGTCCACATACTGAGAAGTGACTGTTGTGCATCGGTCTGCTGGGGAACTTGAACATTTCAGCAGCTAGAAGGGCAGGAACTTGGTGGCTAGCTGGGCAATGAGGATGGGGACAGGTTGTCTAGGTCTGATGCTGAAGGCTCTAAGGGGGGAAGGGAATTGTTGAGGGTATGCAGCAGGGTTCCAAACTTAGTCCTGGAGAGGCCAGAGTTGTTCAGGAAATGGACTGGGTGGGTGTTCATGTTGACATGGGCTAGGGGCTGATCAGGAGAGAGAGAAGTAGCTGAGGGAATCCATTGGTCAAATCTAAGGGCTTGGGATAGCTCCTGTTGGGTGGAGGACCCCTGTCCATCAATAGGATAGGGACTCTCATAGCTGGTTCTGGCTTGGTCCAGCAGGATGTCCATCTCTCTTCTGGCTTGTGCTTCTGTCAGATTACACAGCTCATCATGGGGAACAGTGGGCATCTGCTGGCTAGGGGCTGTGGAGTAATCAGTGTCTGGGATGAAGTCATGGGATGATGTGGTATACAAGTCATCTTCCAGCAGGTCATGTTGGTGTGGTGAGAATTCCCCCCCATTGTCTGACTGGATAATGGAGGGTACGATGGTTTGAACAAGGTCAGGCATGTCATCCTCACCATTTGCTGGAACCAGGTCTGGGAGGCTGCTGGAGCTGCTGGCAGTGTCATGGGGAATGGTGCAACTGGCAGCAGCATCATCATTGTAGCAGATGTTCTTGGGTGACCATCATGATGACAGAAGGGAGAGTATTACAGGGGTATGGGGAAGAGGGAGGGATCTTAGAGGTGCTAGTGATGTAGAGTCCATTCTGTTTAGGGCATAAGAGAATAGTCTTGGAGCCCTTGGCAGTGGGGAGGGAGAGGGTAGCGGCAACACTGGATGCATGGAGTTGGAGGTTGGGGCAGAGTTTGTGTGCTGCATGCAGACTGAGTATGTTGACCACAGTCAAGGGTGGAGCAAGGAGCACATCGTTGAGTGTGATCAGGGATCCAAGGTGACCTGATGTTGGCTTTTCCTTTCTGGAGGCAGAGCAGTGGTGATGCTCCAAGGTCTGCCAGGTGGAGACTAATGGGCTGGGGGAGATCCTGAATGTCATGCAAGATGGACGGGTTACTGGTGCAGTGGGAGTGGGCTGCACAGTCTAAAATCCACTCTGTCAGGAGGGCTGTCTGGAACTGGGCATGAGCACCCTTATCATCATCATCATCAGAGGTGCCATCACTGGAAACTAGGGCTGGCATAGACTCATCTCTCCTACTATGGCAAGCATCAGGATCAGGTGTGGGTCCAGAGAAAGCAGTGTCATCCATGGGAGCATGTGGGTCAGACAGGGGTTTGGACTTGCCTCTTGAGTCAGCAAACTGGAGGGGCTGTGGGTCATCAGAAGTTAAGGCCATGAAGTTGTGCTCATCCTCATTGTCTGTTGTGGACTGGGAGGTGGAACAGTCATCATCTGCAACATGGGCATTGCCCACGTCTGTCACGACGTCCTCTGGTGTGTCTCTGGCAGATGCTCTGCTGTCTCTCCTAGGAGACTTGGACTTGCTGGATGACCTCTTGGCTGCATCCTGGGGGGTGATGAAGATCCTCGTCGTGCAGATGTGGATGAGAACGGTGGGGGCCTGTACTTCAGCTCTGTGAGGGGCTAGGGCAAGTGATTGAGTTGTTGCCCATAGCCATTGCAGTTCCAGCATGTCATTTGAGTAGATGGGAGACGGTCCTTTCTTGGGCGGCCTTGGAAAGCAGCAGCTCCATGTGCTCAGTCTCTTCTGGGAGATGCTGGAGTCAGAGATCTGGTTAGACACCTGGTACCTGATGATTTGGGTCTGAAAAGAGGCAAAATCAGGGCATACACAGTTGTGAAAGGAAAACCTGAATCCATTGTATTCTGGACGAGGTGTAAGTCCTTGAACAATTATGCTGAGGAATGCAGGGATGGAGGTGTTGCTGACCCCATTCACTTTGGGAAGCAAGGTATAGAGCTCATAACTGCGGGAGAGGTATGTTTGTAGTGGCTCAGTAGCTAGCTGTCATGCTGAGGTTATACATGGATCTCACTGCTCCTGTCTCGAGGTCAGAGTTCCTTTCTCCATATGAGGTCTTGAGGAACCTGTAGGCTTTAGCAGCAACGTTAGTGTTAGCTAGGATGGCCTGTTGGATGGGTTCAGAGCAATGCTTGAGGATCTCATTCAGTGCAACAGCGTTCTTTACCATGTTGATTGGGTAGGGAACAGCACGAGCCGCAATAGCTGCATTAGCATTGTCCACATTCGGGTAATGAGACTCCTCCAGAGGGTATCCGTCGGCATCTGCTGGCTCACCGGGGACAACGTCCTTCGCTGCTTCAATGGCAACAGAGATGCACCCCGGGTGGGACCTGAGGTGACGGAGAAGGAAGGGTCCAAACTTGTGCCATGGGACAGCAGGCGTGCCGTCGAAGATGAGTGCAGGGAGCTTGGTTGGAGTCGCCATGGTGTCTGTCGCGGCGCTGGGGTCTTGGGGTTTGGTCTTCACACGGGTTAATAAACCGGCCTGTGGGTAATCCGGGTGTGAAGCTTGTTGGGCTTCAGTCTTTGGTGTGCGGTTCGGAGGTAGAGGTGATGGAGTATTGACAGCAAAGGGGGAACCAAATGGGTCTTGTTGGTCTGTAATGGTGGAGATAGTAGCAGGAAGTGGGGAATGGGGTGACGCAAATTTACAGGGTAGGGGGGGGGGGGGGGGGGGGGGGGGGGGGGGGGGGGGGGGGGGGGGGGGTCTCTCGAGGGTGTGCAGGGTTGATACTCCGTGGCACAAGCAAACCTTGTGGGATTGCGCAACGCTGTGTGTGATCTGATGAGTGTGCAACTCACGTCAAAGATCTACTCAGACTCCTGGACTGCGTCTACGTTTCGTCTGTGACGGATGGTAGAGACAACGGAGAGTTTGTGTGGGCAGTAGGCGAGGCAGCGCAGGTTAGATTTCTCACGTGAATACGTGGACAATCCAGGGCCAAAGCAGTACTCAAGCCGTCGAGCTAGTCCGAGGAAAAACTGTCACCTTGTGCAGGGCTGAAGATCCCACTTGGCACGGGCGCAGGGGCGCTGTCTGCGGGTAGCGGTCGGGCCGATAACCTTTCAATCGATAGAGTTGTTACACAGTGAAGACTGAAGAGCAGATAGCTTATCATCGCAACTCGTGCGGCTATATAGAAAAGGAAGTCTTCAGGAAGGTTCCGAAGACACGTGCGGGCCATAGCTAGCCTATGGCCCGGCGGCAGGCAACCCGGGTCCTGGGGCCACAGGACCACGCGTGCGCTATGCCAACTAAGTGTCCGACTCGACGGACAATAACACATCCAGGTTTGGGGAATCACATCCAGGCGTGGTGTAAAGTGTCCAGTCACATCCAGGTTTGATTTCTCTGGTCCAGGCGTGGGGTAAAGTGTCCAGGCACATCCAGGTTTGGGGAATCACATCCAGGCGTGGGGTAAAGTGTCCAGTCATATCCGGGTTTGATTTTTCTAGTCCAGGTGTGGGGTAAAGTGTCCAGTCACATCCAGGTTTGATTTTTCTAGTCCAGGCGTGGGGTAAAGTGTCCAGTCATGTCCAGTTTTGATTTTTCTAGTCCAGGTGTGGGGTAAAGTGTCCAGTCACATCCAGGTTTGGGGAATCTCATCCAGGCGTGGGGTAAAGTGTCCAGTCACATCCAGGTTTGGGGAATCACATCCAGGCGTGGGGTAAAGTGTCCAGGCACATCCAGGTTTGGGGAATCACATCCAGGCGTGGGGTAAAGTGTCCTGTCACATCCAGGTTTGATTTTTCTAGTCCATGTGTGGGGTTAAGTGTCCAGTCACATCCAGGTTTGATTTTTCTAGTCCAAGCGTGGGGTAAAGTGTCCAGTCACATCCAGTTTTGATTTTTCTAGTCCAGGTGTGGGGTAAAGTGTCCAGTCACATCCAGGTTTGGGGAATCACATCCAGGCGTGGGGTAAAGTGTCCAGGCACATCCAGGTTTGGGGAATCACATCCAGGTGTGGGGTAAAGTGTCCAGGCACATCCAGGTTTGGGGAATCTAGTCCAGGCGTGGGGTAAAGTGTCCAGGCACATCCAGGTTTGGTTTTAAGTGAAACCTAGCGTCTCGTCCAGGTTACGTCCAGGTTCGAAACCTGGACGTAAACCTGGACGTAAACCTAGACCCCTATAGGTTAGAACTAGACCCCCTCGGCAGGCTCTCAGCTGTCGTGTCCCCCTGTCGTTTGTCGTTTTGTTTCCGGGGCGCACAAAGGAGAAGTCAAGAGCAGTTGCCGTTCAGTCAAGCTAGCAGCTATGCCTCTTGCTACCCGATTCCGCGTCCAATAGCGACGCTCGCGAGCCAAATAAGTGTTTGCCCCAAAACCAACCATTATTAACGCAATAGACACATGCCATGTGCCTGCTAGCCAGACATCCTCCGCGGCAATGGGTTGCCTAGTACAGCCTCATTTCCCTCATTCCTAACACTCGCATTCCTAAATCCTAAAACTTGGGTGTAAAAAGTGGGGACCTGGGGACTGTGAGCTGGAAGCAGGGCCGGAAGGAGCTGCGAAGCAGCAACTTGTGACCAGACCAGGCCAGACAGACATGTGACAGACAGTTACATCACACGGAGTACCTCGCAGCTCCTCGTAAGAAGATGCCCATAGCACTGCAGGCTTGTTCCTAGATCAAATCGAAAATCCGGAGTCCTAAGATGTCGAAATAAGACAGAGGGCGTTACCTGAATTTGCTGAGTGACCCCGATAGCTCTCCCCAACCTCTTGGCTCTCGCTTCTAAACAGTACCTCCACCTTCTAGCCATTGTAATTTTACCTTTTAAGGTACGGCCCTGCGACTGATAGGCATCCTCATCAAACAGCGCATGCGCACCTCCCCTGCTCTGACTCTGCGCTACATGATGTGATCTGCAGGACAAAGGCATAGACCTTGCGAAGCAAGCTGTCGTCGAGGATGAAGCACAGAATTATGACAAAGCTTTGCAGCTCTACCTCGCCTCCCTGGAATATTTCAATAGCTACCTGAAGTGGGAAAAAAATGCGAAATGTAGGGAAGCAATCACCCGTAAGGTAAATGGTCCAGCCTGCTGCTTTGATCTTGGCTTCAAGCTTGCAGATCTCATGCATAGGGGGCCCCATAGGATGTCCAACAACTACATTCCTCGAGCAAACCCTTGTCCTAGATGTGTAACTTCTATCCAGCTGCCAACCCCTAGTGTGATCTGAACATTGGGCATGAAGTATGGGTGGTTAGAACTAGCTTAATACTGCAGCTTCTCACTGCAGGCCACGTTAGCAAGCAAATGAACAGCGGGTCCAGTATTTGTACGCATACTGTGATATCTAGCAAGCATACGTAACACGCATCGCTTTCATCCACCAGCTAGGCAGAGTTTTGGTGTCGAGGTACCACTTTTGTTTCTGCCTCCTGTCTCGTCCCTGTGTCTGTGCCTGCACTTGTGCCGATGTTCGGGACTGGTCTGTGCCGTGTGTCTATGCCTGTGCCCTGGGAATATGTGTGTGTCTGTCAGTATCTGCCTGTCCATGTCTGCGTACCGGTGCCTGTGTTTGTTGTGCATCTGTGGTCTGCGTGTGTGCCAATGTTCAGAGTTTGCCTATCAATCTGCATTCATGCATTTCAAGTCCAGGGCATTTGAAGTTAAGTGCACAATGATTTCACTCCTTGGAGCGCAACTATGAACTATGCAAGCATGCTACAGACATGTAGAGCGTAACAATTTCATTCCCTCAGGCTGCACTATCAACATCCCCTCCTTGCAGTTCAAGGAGTACTGCACCCGCGGCCGAGAGTATCTGCAAGGGTGGTTGTCGGCCAGGACAGTTCAGTGGCGCCCTGATGAAGGTGCCACAGCTGCACACAAAGTGAGGAGCCTGGAGTTGGAGGAGCAGGCGGATGTAAGTAACATCGTCGATGCCCCAAACCCTTAGCCCAACCCTGAACCCCAACACCTTTAATCCCTGAAACCTGAGATAAACTCCTCCCCCCCCTTCCCCCCCCCTCCTCCCTCCCTCCCTCCGTTCCCTCCCTCCCTCCCGTGCATGCTAAATGGCGCTGACCATGCATGGGTTTGACCGAATTGCAGGATGATAAGGAGAAGGAGAAGGATGAAAGCGGGCCCTCACTAGTGCCATCTTGTCAGAGGAAGCCCAATGTGAAGGTAAGCCTGCGAGTAGTAGCATCAGGGTGATTCATTGCCTGCCAGCCAGCCAGCCAATTACAAACCTGCTTGCAGGGTTGCCTACCATATCCTGCCTGCCTGCTTGCTTGCTTATCTTCTCCCCTCCTCTCTCCTCTCCTGTCTGCCTCCTGCTCTCTCTGCTCTGGCCCTCTTTTGACCAACATATGATTATATTTTTTTGGCATGCCTCTTGGTATCACCCCACCTATTGGTTTCTCTACCTTCTCAGTGGGATGATGTTGCTGCTAGAGGCGCCAAGGAGGCGTTGAACAGAGGCCGTCATTCTACAGTTCAAGTTCCCACAATTTTTCACAGGTGGTGCATACCTGCTGTGGGGGTAGGGGGATTATTCCACAGCTATACTGCTACAATGTACTGGGAATAATGTGTCCTGTGAGCCTCCTAACCTCCCCTCTCCTCCCACCAACAACGGAACGCCCCCTCGGACTTCACATTTATCCGGCTGCAGCTTCATACGCTGGGACCCTCAGCCATACAAGCTTGTACCACCGCCGTATGCCCTGCACCTCCTTTAGCCCCATGCCTGCTGGATGCCAATAAGGACCAAGAAAGCAGATATCTATCAGATATCAATGTTACGATCATAATGAGAGTAGCAGTAATATAAATGATAAGGATAGTTTTTATAGGAGTAATGCAGGGCTTTGCTTTTCGGGCTACGAGCAGCGCTTTTAATAAGCTTCCTCAATGGCTATCCAGCCAAAATGGATGCAACCCTAGTGCACCTGAGCTGGCATAATCAGCATCGTAAGACTGCTGAAATATTTTGGGTGTAGCTGAGTAGCTAGCCCAGGGGGCCTAGAGCTGCTTCTCGAGCTGAAACAATAAAAAAAGACGATTAACTAAAACTTGGGGAACAAAACAATAACTACTCATAACGACATGTAGTCATGCATACTAATGCATCCAACTTAACCATGCCAACTCATCTGTCCCAGCGCTTTGTGCAGAACTTAACTATGCATGCCACTAAGCCCATGGCCCACTCATTTC
>JAJSRW010000324.1:0-25771 GCA_022414725.1 Microglena sp. YARC
CTTTTCCACAAGCCAAGGAGAATCTAGATTGTTTGTTAACTGCCACGAGTTTTTCCCACAAGGACTTGCGATGCAGTTTCTTCCAGGTCGGTTGTTTGCAACGGTATCATATCCTCAACACTGGTTACATTGGGGATGGCTGCTTGATCCCGACTTTTTCCACCAGCAAGAGATTCTAGATTGTTGTTAACTGCCATGAGTTTTCACAAGACTACGATGCAGGTCTTCCAGGGTCGTTGTATTGCAACGGTATCATATCCTCAAACACTGGTTACATGGGGATGGCTGCTTGACTCTCGACCTTTTCCACAAGCAAGAGAATCTAGATGTTGTTTACTTGCCACGAGTTTTCCACGAGTCTTACATGAGGGTCTCCAAGTTGTTGTTTGCAAAACGGTGATCATATCCTCAAACACTGGTACAATGGGGATGGCTGCCTGACTCCCCGACCTTTTCCACCCAGCAAGAAGAATCTAGATTGTTTTAAACTGCCACGAGTTTTCCCACGAGGACTTGCGATGCAGGTCTCCAGGTCCGTTGTTTTGCAAACTTGGTATTCATATCCTTTCAACACTGGTTTACATTGGGATGGCTCTTGACTCTCGACTTTTTCCACCAGCAAGAGATCTAGATGTTGTTAACTGCCATGAGTTTTCACGAGACTACGATGGCAGGTCTCCAGGTCGTTGTTTTCAAACGGTATCATATTCCTCAACACTGTTACAATGGGATGGCTGCTTGACTCCCGACCTTTTCCACCAGCAAGGAGAATCTAGATTGATTGGTATACTGCCATGAGTTTTCCACGAGGGACTACGATGCAGGGTCTCCAGGGTCGTTGTTTGCAAACGGTATCATATCCTCAACACAGGTTACATTGGGGATGGTTGCTTGACTCTCGAACCTTTTCCACCAGCAAGAGAATTCTAGATTGTTGTTTTACTGCCCATGAGTTTTCTCCGGAAACTACCGATGCAAGGTCTCCCAGGTCGTTGTTTGCAAAAAACGGTATCATTTCCTTCAACCCCACTGGTTATCATGGGAATGGCTGCATTCACTCCCGACCTTCATCCACCAGCAAGAGGAATCTAGATTGTTGTTTACTGCCACGAGTTTTCCACGAGGGACTGCGATGCAGGGTCTTTCCAGGTCGTGTTTGCAAACGGTATCATATCCTCAACACTTTGGTGTACATGGGGATGGCTGCGACTCCCGACCTTTTCCACCAGCAAAGAGAAATCTAGATGTGTTAAATGCCAGAGTTTTCCACGAGACTGCGATGCAGGTCTCCAGGTCGTTGTTTGCAAACGGTTATCACATTCCTCAACACAGGTTACATGGGTGAGGGCTGCTTTTGACTCTCGACCTTTTCACCAGCAAGAGATTCTTAGATTGTGTTAACTGCCTAGTTTTCCACGAGAACTTACAATGCAGGTCTCCAGGTCGTTGTTGCAAAACGTTATCATATCCTACACTGGTTTACATGGGGAGGGCTGTTGGACTCTCGGACCTTTTTCCACCCCAGCCAAGAGAAATCTAGATTGTTGTTTAGCTGCCCCGAGTTTTCCAACGAGAGACTAACGATGCAGGTCTCCAGGTCGTTGGTTTGCAACGGTATCAATATCCTCACCCTGGTTACAGGGGATGCTTGTTGACTCGACCTTTTTTTCACCAGCAAGAGATTCTAGATTGTTGTTAAACTTAGCGCACGAGTTTTCACGAGACTGCGATGCAGGGTATCCAGGTCGTTGTTTGCAAACCGGTTATCTATATCCTCAACAAGGTTAGCATGGGGATGGGTTGCTTCACTCCCGACCTTTTCCACCAGCAAGAGAATCTAGATTGTTGTTAATCTGCCATGAGTTTTCCACGAGACTACGAGCAGGTCTCCCAGGTCGTTGTTTGCAAACGGTATCATATCCTCAACACTGGTTACATGGGCGATGGCTGCTTGACACTCCCGACTCTTTCCACCAGAAGAATACTAGATTGTTGTTTAACTGCCCAGAGTTTTCCCACGAGACTACGATGCAGGTCTCCAGGTCGTTATTTTGCAAACGGTATCATATCCTCAACACTGGTTACATGGGGATGGCTGCTTGACTCCCGACCTGCCACCAGCAAGAGATTCTAGATTGTTGTTAACTGCCACGAGTTTTCCACGATGGAACTAGCGAGCAGAGTCTCGGCAGGTCGTTGTTTGCAAACGGATATCATATCCTCAACACAAGGTGTATACATGGGGATGGCTGCCTTGACTCCGACACTTTTCCACCAGCAAGAGATTCTAGATTGTTGTTTTTTACTGGCCATGAGTTTTCCACGAGACTACGATGCAGGTCTCCAGGTCGTTGTTGCAAAACGGTATCATATCCTCAACACTGGTTACGATGGGGATGCTGCTTGACTCTCGACCTTTTTCCACCAGCAAGAAATCTAGATGTTGTTTACTGCCACGAGTTTTCCACGGAGACTGCGATGCAGGTCTCCAGGTCGTTGTTTGCAAACGGTATCATATCCTCATCACACAGTGGTTACATGGGGATGTGCTTGACTCCCGACCTTTTTTTCCACCAGCAAGAGAATCTAGATTGTTGTTAATGCCATGATTTTCCACGAGACTGCGATGCAGGTCTCCAGGTCGTTGTTTGCAACGGTATCATATCCTCAATACAGTTACATGGGGATGGCTGCTTGACTCTCCGACCTATTTCCACCAGCAAGAGAATCTAGATTGTTGTTAACTGCCATGAGTTTTCAACGAGACTACGATGCAGGTCTCCAGGTCGTTGTTTGCAAGGTATCATATCCAGTCAAACCTGGTTACATGGGATGCTGCTTGACTCCCGACCTTTCCACCAGCAGAGAATCTAGATTATGTTTCTGCCACGAGTTTTCCACGAGACTTACGATGCAGTCTCCAGGTCGTTGTTTGCAAACGGTATCATATCCTCAACACAAGGTTACATGGGGATGGTTGCTTGACTCTCGACCTTTTCACCAGCAAGAGATTCTAGATTGTTGTTTACTGCCATGAGTTTTCACGAGACTACGAAATTCACGTTGTTTGCAAACGGTAGAACACTGAGGGGATGGTGCACTCCCGAGCAAGTCTAGATTGTTGTTTACTGCACGGAGTTTTCCACGAGACTATGCAGGTCTTGCCAGGTCGTTTGTTTGCAAACGGTTATCATATCCTCAACACTGGTTTACAATGTTGCTTGACTCCTCTGACTCCCATATCAGCTTGATAACACTCCGGAGAGTGGACTTAGTGTGTGCAGCACGCCAATCTATAAATGCGGAGACGGGAATAAATATTACAAAAGATAGTGGAACCATAAAGGGACACCAGCGGAGGAAAGGGGGGCCCCGGTTAGCGCTGGAACTGAAAAAAAAAAAAAAAAAAAAAAAAAAAAAAAAGGGTAACCAAGGTTTAGACAGCGCGTGTCAGAAGAACCGATGACGCAGTCAACAGTAAGCTGACATAGTACTGTCAGGACCGGATAGTTCTAAGGAAGTACATAAGTAGTCACCAAGTCATAAAACGCGTAGAGCACCGCATTCATGCTGACACTCCACCTATGACACAGGTGACACATACAATACTACTTCTCCACCTATGGCACTGGTGACATAGAACTATATGTAACAGATTGAAAAAAAAAAAAATCAAAGAACTCCGAAAATTCGAGAGAAAAACTTTTTTTTCAAATGGAAACCCAAAGGTTTTAAGGAATGAAAACACGGCAAAAACCAAAATTTGTTCAAGTTAGAAAGGATAAAACCGAATATCAAAGATGGGTAACAACGGTATAGAAACCCCCGATTCCGGGAATAGGAACCTAATGCCATACAATGATAACCAAAGAAACCGATGTAACAAAAAAAAATATAAATATATTACCTAAGAAGAAGCGGTCATCCCAAGCATCCGCATAAACTCCAGAACACAGCAGGATCAAGGGCTTGGTGAAGGAGTCAGCACAGTTGTCCTTGGTGTTAACATAGGCAACATCTAGTGAACCGTCCTCCACCAGCTCCTTGATGTAGTGATGATAACATCAATGTGCTTGCTGCGAGGGAGAGCTGCCAGTCATTGGCCCATCTCAGAGACCCTATGTTGTCACCCTGAATGGTAACTAAATCACACGGCAACCCAGATCCACCCTCAACTTCTTCAACCATTGCACCTCCCTGGCAGCCTGAGACAGGGCCTGATACTCAGCCTCACAAGAGCTAATGGCAACTGTAGCGCCTCTTGCTCATTCCAGTTCACTATGCACCCTCCAGCCAGGACAGCAAAGCCAGTCTGAATCTCCTGTCAGACCCATCATCAGCAAAGGATGAGTCACTAAAGACAGTAAAAGAGAAATCAGGGCTGTGTGTGTAAGTGAGTCCCAGGTGGGAAGTGACCTCAAATACAAAAGCAAACGCTTGGCTGCCCCCCCACAGGGGACGGTAGGGTGAGCAGAAAACCTGGACAGTAGCTCACAGCAAAGGCAATATCAGGCCTGTGCAAGTAGCCAGGTATAGCAAAGCACCAACAAGAGAGAGGTACTGGCTATTAGAGGACAGGGGGTTCTCAGGTGGGTCAGTGACGTGGACTTGTCCATGGGGCACCAAACCTGGGCTTGGCAGCAGCAGTCAGACCAAACTGCTCCACCAGATCAACAATGTAGGAGTGCTGGGAGAGGTTGATCTGAACACACCTGCCGTCAGAGTCAAGTGTACAAGCCATGTCCAAGGAGAGGAAACTGAACGGCACACCCATCTCTTTGACCTCCAGCCAGCTTTCTCCATAGCCTTATCAGCAAAACATACTATCCAGCTCACTAAAAGCACAGATAAAATCATCAACATAGGTTAGGACATAGCTCCACCCACCATTATAGATCCCTCCTAAAATACAGAGCAGGTTCCGCCTTGCACATAATAAAACCATGTGCAACCCAAAACCCGCTTGACATCCATACTCCAAGCCCTGGCGCCTGTTTCAAACCATAAAGGGACTTGATCAGCTTGCACACAAGGGGAACACCGTTAGGACCAAGTACCTTAAAAGCCCTCAGGCTGGTGGCAGTACAAGGTTCCAGACCAGGTTTCCAAGGGGAGCATTCAGAATGCAGTCTTGATGTCCAGCTGCCGAACAAACATCTTCCTATGAGTGATGGCAGCCTAGGAGCACACCCTCAGACCTGCTTTGAAGAAACGGGGGCATATACATCATGAAAATCCAACCCAGGACGCTGCAGAAAAACCACGAACCACAAAACGTGCCTTGAAGCGAATAGAACCATCAACCCCAAACCTTCTTTCACAAATAACCACCTGCCAGACAGACCCTCTGTTTAGGAGGCAGTGGAGTGAGCGCCCAAGTTGCCATGGGCATTTGTCGAGGGACGCCATCTCATCCTTCCATAGCAAGGAGCCATGATCCCTGTCAGGGTTGGTGGGAAGCATGGCAGCTTTGAAGGTCAGTTCAGTGGAAGTGGAAATGTATGCTCCCACGTACAAGCAGTGTACTTGTACATGAGCAGCGGGATATCAGCAGTATCAGCAGTAACCGGTAGTATAGCCCCCAGTGCAGAACTACTGCCTGGTTGAACAGGGCCGGCCTTATTGCCTCTATCATCACGAAGCCTGGGTCGACCGGAACACCCCAGCCATACCGCAGTATCGGAACCGACAGTGTTCAGATCATCACTTGCACTATCGGCAACGGCTACATCATCACATGGGCTTGACCCGAGTAATCCACCAGGGACGACAGGAGGCGTCTGAATGAACGACACCCGCGAGCCATCCGAGGTGGTCGGAGGTTGGCGACTATTAGTCAATGGACCTGTTCCAGGTACCACTATGATCGAAGGCTGTCGTAATCCTAAATCTTCACCGACGAAATGTGGCGCAGAGGAGGGCCTGGCGACCCCCTGCGATTCGGCTAAGATTTTATCTGAAAGAAACTGCAGAATCTCGCCCGCCCAGTGCCTTCACACACAATACAGCACCATCAGCCCTGACCTGGGACGCAAGTCATCCCATGATCAGGGCAGCGGTCGACAATTGGGGTTAGCAAAGGGTCAAGAATTAACCGTAGGCACAGGCATATGTCCGTTGATAGCGGCAGGGATGCGAAGACATACGGCGACCCGTCATAGGGAGATAGCCCAGGAATACAGTTATGATCAAACTGCTCATAGAAGAGTACATCACGACTCTCTACTACCTGGCGCAACTTAGGAACCCAAACAAAATAACCCTTACTCACCAGGGAATACCCAACCAGTCTACCAGATAACACCCTTTCGTCCAGCTTGTTGCACTTCTTCCCATTGACTAACGTAACGTAGCAAGGGCATCCGAACACGCGCAACATCGACACATCAGGCTGAACCCCAAAGAAAAGCTCATGAGGAGTCTTATCTCCCTGATTGGGCAAGCGATTACGAAGTAACACGCAGCTAGGAAGGCATAGGGCCAGAAAGACTTAGTTAGCTTAGACTCCAGGTGGATGCTCCTAGCTATAGACTGTAAGACCCCATTGTACCTCTCCACAGTTGCATTCTGCTGTGCAGTGTATGCCAAAGATAACTCATGCACTGCCCCAACCGATATCAGCCAATCCTCAACCACTTTACTATAAACTCCTTAGCCCTGTCAGACCTCAGGCACTTAAAGGCAAACCCGTGCAGCTGATTCATCCATCTGAGGATGATAGTCTGAACTGCTAAGGGAGCTTCATCCCTGGTCCTCAAGCACAAACACTTCAGCATAGCCAGAGTGTTGGTCTGTGAGGCACAGAATATAAAACTCCCCACGCAGACCTCTAATATGAACTGGCCCCATGATGTCCAAGTGAAGGCGTTGGAGAGGTGCATTGATCGGAGTAGTGCTTGCTTTAGGAAAAGGGAGACGTTTGCCCTTAGCCTTTTGACAAGCATCACAAGGGATCTTAGCCAGTTTTTGGACCTGGTTGAGTGAGAAGGGGTAAGTTCTTAACCATTACCCTTCTTGACAAGTCTGTGCATGGCATCATAGCCGGGGTGACCCAGCCGCCTATGCCACAAGCCATTCAGGAGTGGTAGGGATAACAACTCCACCGTCCTCATCAACATCAAGTGCAAAAAGCTGGGTAATTGTCAGCACCAAACGAAACAGCCACTGGTGGTGTAACAAGGCCTACATGCAAACTTTGTAAACACCATCACCGGAGGCAGGAAGGACCAGAGAACAATAGAAGAGCCCTGAGTGGCAGTGCAACTAATACTATCAAAAGAAATCTTGCAGTGGAGAGAATGAGCCACAGCATTTACTGACAGGAGGTTCACCGGACAGTGAGGTATGTAGAGAACATTAGTTAGAATGATTGGTGTTGGTAACCAATCACTACATAACTCAATGGATCCCTTACCTACTGCCCGTTGAACCACACCATCACCAAATCGAACTGATGGCAGATTCAGTGGAACATCAAACACAGTGAACAAAGATCTATCACCTGTGATGGACATTCCAGCTCCAGAATCCACATGCCAGACACCCCCAGACAGGCTCGGACTACACACATTTGAGAACCTAGAGGTGCAGGAGAATAGGACAGGGCTTACCTGCTACTTCTGCATAGCAAACCCATCAATTGAGCCTGCAAGGAAGACAATTGCTTTGGAGTAAGGTGACCTGGAAGGGCCAGGTTAGCAGGCAACGGTGAAGGAAGCGTTGGTTCTGCACGACCAGGGACCCTTCGCAGGGCAGGGAACTTCGTCAGCAACGGTCCTCCGAGTGACCATCCTTGTGGGGGCATGGTCCCCAGGTGCATTCCAGGCGGCCTCTTGTTCGACCCAGAACCACCACCAGTCTTCTGCCGCCGCTGAAATGCAGCATTAGCAGGAAACTGAGGAGCGGTCCGGGACCAACCAGGATGCCTGTAATCCGACTGAGGGAGCGCTATGTTAAGAATATCTAGCTGCCTATATTTCCTCTAGACAGGACCAGTACTCAACAGGTTGCTGGTTGCATATCAGGATACCATACTTAATCCGCAGCGTTTCGAACCGGGCAGACTCGCACCTTGAACTATAATGCCCATGGCGTGACGCTGAGTCTGCGGAAACCCAGCACTGCGCAGGTCAGTGCACATACCGCGACCCGACGAAAGAAAGCGTCAACGTGCTCATGAGTGCCCATGACCGAAGCATGATACTCCTTCAGCAAGAGAGGGACACGCGAGGCAAGGCATCGGACTGCTGCCTCCGGATATGCAAAAAGATATCCCGAGGTGAAGCAAAGTCCCTATACACCTTGACTAGGGCATCCGTCATGTTGGCAAGCATCATGGATAAGATCATGAACTCTTGGCGGGGTAGGGTAAGCGCACTGAAACCCAACAGTGCAGGATCGACACTAGACTCACCATGAGAGGCCGAAGTTCCAGCAGCAGGAGGAGCACACCGAGGAGCTAAAGACTCACGAATCGCCAGAAAATACTCAGCAGCAAGACCAGCGTCATAAGCGCGCTGGTCATCTAAGTTCCTGATGAGGATCTAGGGGAACGCGCAACACGCACAATGAGCTCGAAATCAGGACGAACAGGACAGAAAGGGATGGCACCTTAACAAACTGGTAACCTCGCAGTCACTGTTCCTACGCCCAACCCCTCCAGAGGTCACACCATTAGCAGGAGGGTAGTTAATCCCTGGCATAACAGGTCCCAGAAAAGCCCGACACTCTTAGACCAGCTCAGAATAAGCCATCACACGCCTAGGCCTAGGGCGACCCTTGCTATCAACCATAGCCTGAGTGGCAGTCATATCCAGCCTACCGTACAGAGTGCGGTCAAGGATTCCCCAGCATGTTGAGCTTGGCGAATAAGACGGCAGTCCTGCAGGGATAGACGCAGAGGATGTCCGCCATCGAGCAGATGCTCCCAGGAGTCGCATGACAGCGAAGGAGGCACATATGGCGGAGGGACAGGAGCAGGGGGCTGCTCCACAGGCGGAGGCGGGGTGGAGGGGCTCCTGCGAAGGGCCAGCAAAGGATGCGCGCCAGCAGCAGCAACAGAAGCCTCTCAAGCACGAGTATTGTAGCCAGACAGACCTCGGTCCGGAGGCAAGGTGAAAGACGCAGACTTCTGCATCAAAGACGGCCTGGCCACCTCCGGGTGGCCAGGTGGAAGGGGCGCAAGCAGAGGCGCAGAGACTGGATCAGGCTTAAACTCCGGGGAAGGCGCAAGAGCAGGTGCCGACAGAGGCTCATACACAGGAGAGACGGTAGAATTGAACACTCGAGTAGCAGTGGAAGGAGTGACTCCACCGAAGTCACCAACTCATAGCACTCTGCAGATCTTCATCACCATCATCAGAGTCATCAGCATAGCCATCTGCACGGCGATGACGAGCAAGTTCTTGATAGTCGTAGTCAAAACGGGCATCAGGAGGAGGAGGCGCCCTTGCGTACTGGATAATCTGAGTGGAAGCACAGCAGAGTCGCATCAGAACGTCCTCAATCTCAGGAGAGAGACGTCGGACAGTAGCAGAAGGAGCCGTAAAGGTGGAGGATTGATTGGGGGGGAGTTACTTCCACGATGGCGGAAGGACTCTCATGACCGCTAGCAGAGGCAGCTGGTGCACAGACGTCTAGCCAATCATCAAGAGGACCCGGGTCCTCCTTAGGAAGGACACGGTCGCAGCCATTGCTGATAATGACACTGCGCATCCCGCGCGTCCAAGATTCTCCATTCTTGTCGTGGAGTTTCTCAAAATTAGCGGGAGGCCCTCGCGGAAGTTGCATCGCAAAGCAGTGGTAGTAAATGAGGGACCGTATAACCTATCAGCTTGGATAACACTCCGGAGAGTGGACTTAGTGTGTGCAGCACGCCAATCTATAAATGCGGAGATGAGAATAAATATTACAAAAGATAGTGGAACCATAAAGGGACACCAGCGGAGGAAAGGGGGGGCGGTAGCCTGGAACCTGATCAGGGTACAGGTTAGACAGCGCGTGTCAGAAGAACCGATGACGCAATCAACAGTAAGCTGACATAGTACTGTCAGGACCGATAGTTCTAAGGAAGTACATAAGTAGTCACCAAGTCATAAAACGCGTGAGAGCACCGCAATTCATGCTGACACCGACCTTTTCCACCAGCAAGAGAATCTAGATTGTTGTTTACTGCCACGAGTTTTCCACGAGACTGCGATGCAGGTCTCCAGGTCGTTGTTTGCAAACGGTATTACATCCTCAACACTGGTTACATGGGGATGGTTGCTTGACTCCCGACCTTTTCCACCAGCAAGAGAATCTAGATTGTTGTTAACTGCCATGAGTTTTCCACGAGACTTGCAGGTCTCCAGGTCGTTGTTTGCAAACGGTATCATATCCTCAACACAGGTTACATGGGATGGCTTGCTTGACTTCCCGACCTTTTTCCACCTAGCAAGAGAATCTAGATTGTTGTTAACTGCCATGAGTTTTCCACGAGACTACGATGCAGGTCTCCAGGTCGTTGTTTGCAAACGGTATCATATCCTCAACACTGGTTACATGGGGATGGCTGCTTGACTCCCGACCTTTTCCACCAGCAAGAGAATCTAGATTGTTGTTAACTGCCATGAGTTTTCCACGAGACTGCGATGCAGGTCTCCAGGTCGTTGTTTGCAAACGGTATCATATCCTCAACACTGGTTACATGGGGATGGCTGCTTGACTCTCCGACCTTTTCCACCAGCAAGAGAATTCTAGATTGTTGTTTAACTGCCATGAGTTTTCCACGAGACTACGATGCAGGGTCTCCAGGTCGTTGTTTGCAAACGGTATCATATCCTCAACACTGGTTACATGGGGATGGCTGCTTGACTCTCGACCTTTTCCACCAGCAAGAGAATCTAGATTTGTTGTTTTACTGCCATGAGTTTTCCACGAGACTACGATGCAGGTCTCCAGGTCGTTGTTTGCAAAAACGGTATCAATATCCTCAACACTGGTTACATGGGGATGGCTGCTTGACTCCCGACCTTTTCCACCAGCAAGAGAATCTAGATTGTTGTTACTGCCACGAGTTTTCCACGAGACTTACGATGCAGGTCTCCAGGTCGTTGTTTTGCAAACGGTTATCATATCCTCAACACTGGTTACATGGGATGGCTGCTTGACTCTCCGACCTTTTCCACCAGCAAGAGAACTTCTAGATTGTTGTTAACTGCCATGAGTTTTCCACGAGACTACGATGCAGGTCTCCAGGTCGTTGTTTGCAAACGGTATCATATCCTCAACACAGGTTACATGGGGATGGCTGCTTGACTCCCGACCTTTTCCACCAGCAAGAGAATTCTAGATTGTTGTTTACTGCCATGAGTTTTCCACGAGACTGCGATGCAGGTCTCCAGGTCGTTGTTTGCAAACGGTATCATATCCTCAACACTGGTTTACATGGGGATGGCTGCTTGACTCCCGACCTTTTCCACCAGCAAGAGAATCTAGATTGTTGTTTTACTGCCACGAGTTTTCCACGAAGACTGATGCAGGTCTCCAGGTCGTTGTTTGCCAAACGGTATCATATCCTCAACACAGGTTACATGGGGATGGCTGCTTGACTCTCGACCTTTTCCACCAGCAAGAGAATCTAGATTGTTGTTTACTGCCATGAGTTTTCCACGAGACTGCGATGCAGGTCTCCAGGTCGTTGTTTGCAAACGGTATCATATCCTCAACACTGGTTACATGGGGATGGCTGCTTGACTCCCGACCTTTTCCACCAGCAAGAGAATCTAGATTGTTGTTTACTGCCACGAGTTTTCCACGAGACTGCGATGCAGGTCTCCAGGTCGTTGTTTGCAAACGTATCATATCCTCAACACTGGTTACATGGGGCTGCTTGACTCTCGACCTTTTCACCAGCAAGAGATTCTAGATTGTTGTTTACTGCCATGAGTTTTCCACGAGACTACGATGCAGGTCTCCATTTGTTTGCAACGGTATCATATCCTCAACACTGGTTACATGGGGATGGCTGCTTCACTCCCGACCTTTTCCACCAGCAAGAGAATCTAGATTGTTGTTTACTGCCACGAGTTTTCCACGAGACTGCGATGCAGGTCTCCAGGTCGTTGTTTGCAAACGGTATCATATCCTCAACACATGTTACCATGGGATGGTTGCTTGACTCCCGACCTTTTCCACCAGCAAGAGATTCTAGATTGTTGTTAACTGCCATGAGTTTTCCACGAGACTACGATGCAGGTCTCCAGGTCGTTGTTTGCAAACGGTATCATATCCTCAACACTGGTTACATGGGGATGGCTGCTTGACTCCCGACCTTTTCCACCAGCAAGAGAATCTAGATTGTTGTTTACTGCCACGAGTTTTCCACGAGACTGCCGATGCAGGTCTCCAGGTCGTTGTTTGCAAACGGTATCATATCCTCAACACAGGTTACATGGGGATGGTTGCTTGACTCTCGACCTTTTTCCACCAGCAAGAGATTCTAGATTGTTGTTAACTGCCATGAGTTTTCCACGAGACTGCGATGCAGGTCTCCAGGTCGTTGTTTGCAAACGGTATCATATCCTCAACACTGGTTACATGGGGATGGCTGCTTGACTCCCGACCTTTTCCACCAGCAAGAGAATCTAGATTGTTGTTTACTGCCATGAGTTTTCCACGAGACTACGATGCAGGTCTCCAGGTCGTTGTTTGCAAACGGTATCATATCCTCAACACTGGTTACATGGGGATGGCTGCTTGACTCCCGACCTTTTCCACCAGCAAGAGAATCTAGATTGTTGTTACTGCCACGAGTTTTCCACGAGACTGCGATGCAGGTCTCCAGGTCGTTGTTTGCAAACGGTATCATATCCTCAACACTGGTTACATGGGGATGGCTGCTTGACTCTCGACCTTTTCCACCAGCAAGAGAATCTAGATTGTTGTTTAAACTGCCATGAGTTTTCCACGAGACTGCGATGCAGGTCTCCAGGTCGTTGTTTGCAAACGGTATCATATCCTCAACACTGGTTACATGGGGATGGCTTGCTTGACTCCCGACCTTTTCCAACCAGCAAGAGAATCTAGATTGTTGTTAACTGCCACGAGTTTTCCACGAGACTACGATGCAGGTCTCCAGGTCGTTGTTTGCAAACGTATCATATCCTCAACACTGGTTACATGGGGATGGCTGCTTGACTCCCGACCTTTTCCACCAGCAAGAGATTCTAGATTGTTGTTTACTGCCACGAGTTTTCCACGAGACTGCGATGCAGGTCTCCAGGTCGTTGTTTGCAAACGGTATCATATCCTCAACACTGGTTACATGGGGATGGCTGCTTGACTCTCGACCTTTTCCACCAGCAAGAGAATCTAGATTGTTGTTTACTGCCATGAGTTTTTCCACGAGACTGCGATGCAGGTCTCCAGGTCGTTGTTTGCAAACGGTATCATATCCTCAACACTGGTTACATGGGGTGGCTGCTTGACTCTCGACCTTTTCCACCAAGCAAGAGAATCTAGATTGTTGGTTTAAACTGCCATGAGTTTTCCACGAGACTGCGATTGCAGGTCTCCAGGTCGTTGTTTGCAAACGGTATCATATCCTCAACACTGGTTACATGGGGATGGCTGCTTGACTCTCGACCTTTTCCACCAGCAAGAGAATCTAGATTGTTGTTTACTGCCACGAGTTTCCACTGAGACTACGATGCAGGTCTCCAGGTCGTTGTTTGCAAACGGTTATCATATCCTCAAACACTGGTTACATGGGGATGGCTGCTTGACTCTCGACCTTTTCCACCAGCAAGAGAATCTAGATTGTTGTTTACTGCCACGAGTTTTCCACGAGACTACGATGCAGGTCTTCCAGGTCGTTGTTTGCAAACGGTATCATATCCTCAACACACTGGTTACATGGGATGGCTGCTTGACTCCCGACCTTTTCACCAGCAAGAGAACTTAGATTGTTGTACTGCCACGAGTTTTCCACGAGACTACGATGCAGGTCTCCAGGTCGTTGTTTGCAAACGGTATCATATCCTCAACACAGGTTACATGGGATGGTGCTTGACTCTCGACCTTTTTCCAACCAGCAAGAGATTCTAGATTGTTGTTTACTGCCATGAGTTTTCCACGAGACTACGATGCAGGTCTCCAGGTCGTTGTTTGCAAACGTATCATATCCTCAACACAGGTTACATGGGGATGGCTGCTTGACTCCCGACCTTTTCCACCAGCAAGAGAATCTAGATTGTTGTTTACTGCCACGAGTTTTCCACGAGACTGCGATGCAGGTCTCCAGGTCGTTGTTTGCAAACGGTATCATATCCTCAAACACTGGTTACATGGGGATGGCTGCTTGACTCTCGACCTTTTCCACCAGCAAGAAATCTAGATTGTTGTTAACTGCCATGAGTTTTCCACGAGACTACGATGCAGGTCTCCAGGTCGTTGTTTGCAAACGGTATCATATCCTCAACACTGGTTACATGGGGATGGCTGCTTGACTCCCGACCTTTTCCACCAGCAAGAGAATCTAGATTGTTGTTTACTGCCACGAGTTTTCCACGAGACTGCGATGCAGGTCTCCAGGTCGTTGTTTGCAAACGGTATCATATCCTCAACACAGGTTACATGGGGATGGTTGCTTGACTCTCGACCTTTTCCACCAGCAAGAGATTCTAGATTGTTGTTAACTGCCATGAGTTTTCCACGAGACTACGATGCAGGTCTCCAGTCGTTGTTTGCAAACGGTATCATATCCTCAACACTGGTTACATGGGGATGGCTGCTTGACTCCCGACCTTTTCCACCAGCAAGAGAATCTAGATTGTTGTTTACTGCCACGAGTTTTCCACGAGACTGCGATGCAGGTCTCCAGGTCGTTGTTTGCAAACGGTATCGGTTTACATGGGGAACTCTTTTCCACAGCAAGAGAATCTAGATTGTTGTTACTGCCAGAGTTTCCACGAGACTGCGATGCAGGTCTCCAGGTCGTTGTTTGCAAACGGTATCATATTCCTCAACACAGGTTACATGGGGATGGCTGCTTGACTCTCCGACCTTTTCCACGCATGATTGTTGTTTACTGCCATGAGTTTTCCACGAGACTGCGATGCAGGTCTCCAGGTCGTTGTTTGCAAACGGTATCATATCCTCAACACAGGTTACATGGATGCTGCTTGAACCTTTTCCACCAGCCAGAGAATTCTAGATTGTTGTTTAACTGCCATGAGTTTTCCACGAGACTACGATGCAGGTCTCCAGGTCGTTGTTTGCAAACGGTTATCATATCCTCAACACTGGTTTACATGGGGATGGCTGCTTGACTCCCGATTCCACCAGCAAGAGAATCTAGATTGTTGTTTACTGCCACGAGTTTTCCACGAGACTGCGATGCAGGTCTCCAGGTCGTTGTTTGCAAACGGTATCATATCCTCAACACAGGTTACATGGGGATGGTTGCTTGACTCTCGACCTTTTCCACCAGCAAGAGATTCTAGATTGTTGTTAACTGCCATGAGTTTTCACGAGACTACGATGCAGGTCTCCAGTCGTTGTTTGCAACGGTATCATATCCTCAACACTGGTTACATGGGGATGGGCTGCTTGACTCCCGACCTTTTCCACCAGCAACTAGATTGTTGTTTACTGCCACGAGTTTTCCACGAGACTGCGTATGCAGGTCTCCATCGTTGTTTGCAAACGTATCATATCCAACACTGGTTACATGGGATGGCTGCTTGACTCTCGACGACCTTTTTTCCACGAGACTACGATGCAGGTCTCCAGGTCGTTTTTGCAAACGGTATCATATCCTCAACACTGGTTACATTGGGATGTGCTGCTTGACTCTTTTCCACCAGCAAGAGGAATCCTGCCGAGTTTTCCACGAGACTGCGATGCATGGTCTCCAGTCGTTGTTTGCAAACGGTATCATATCTCAACACTGGTTACATGGGGATGGCTGCTTGACTCCCGACCTTTTCCACCAGCAAGAGAATCTAGATTGTTGTTTTTACTGCATGAGTTTTCCACGAGACTACGATGCAGGTCTCCAGGTCGTTGTTTGCAAACGGTATCATATCCTCAACACTGGTTACATGGGGATGGCTTGCTTGACTCCCGACCTTTTCCACCAGCAAAGAGAATCTAGATTGTTGTTTACTGCCACGAGTTTTCCACGAGACTGCGATGCAGGTCTCCAGGTCGTTGTTTGCAAACGGTATCATATCCTCAACACAGGTTACATGGGGATGGGCTGCTTGACTCTCGACCTTTTCCACCAGCAAGAGAATCTAGATTGTTGTTTACTTGCCACGAAGTTTCCGACGAGACTACGATGCAGGTCTCCAGGTCGTTGTTTGCAAACGGTATCATATCCTCAACACAGGTTACATGGGGATGGCTGCTTGACTCCCGACCTTTTCCACCAGCAAGAGAATCTAGATTGTTGTTAACTACTGCCACGAGTTTTCCACGAGACTGCGATGCAGGTCTCCAGGTCGTTGTTTGCAAACGGTAAATCATATCCTCAAACACTGGTTACATGGGATGGCTGCTTGACTCCCGACCTTTTCCACCAGCAAGAGAATCTAGATTGTTGTTTACTGCCATGAGTTTTCCACGAGACTCGATGCAGGTCTCCAGGTCGTTGTTTGCAAACGGTATCATATCCTCAACACAGGTTACATGGGGATGGCTGCTTCACTCTCGACCTTTTCCACACAGCAAGAGAATCTAGATTGTTGTTTACTGCCCATGAGTCCACGAGACTGCGATGCAGGTCTCCAGTCGTTGTTTGCAAACGGTATCATATCCTCAACACAGTTACATGGGATGGCTGCTTGACTCTCGACCTTTTTCCACCAGCAATAGAATCTAGATTCTAGATTGTTGCAGTCTCCAGTATCCTCAACACAGAACTGCTTGACTCACCTTTTCCACCAGCAAGAGATCTAGTTTTCCACGAGACTTTCGAGAGACCGATGAGACTACGATGCAGGTCTCCAGGTCGTTGTTTGCAAACGGTATCATATCCTCAACACTGGTTACATGGGGATGGCTTGACTGCTTGACTACCTTTGCAAGAGAATCTAGATTGTTGTTTACTGCCACGAGTTTCCACGAGACTGCGATGCAGGTCTCCAGGTCGTTGTTTGCAAACGGTATCATATCCTCAACACTGTTACATGGGGAATGGCTGCTTGACTCTCGACCTTTTCCACCAGCAAGAGATTCTAGATGTTGTTTAACTGCCATTGAGTTTTCCACGAGACTACGATGCAGGTCTCCAGGTCGTTGTTTGCAAACGGTATCATATCCTCAACACTGGTTACATGGGGATGGCTGCTTGACTCTCGACCTTTTCCACCAGCAAGAGATTCTAGATTGTTGTTAACTGCCATGAGTTTTCCACGAGACTACGATGCAGGTCTCCAGGTCGTTGTTTGCAAACGGTATCATATCCTCAACACTGGTTACATGGGGATGGCTGCTTGACTCCCGACCTTTTCCACCAGCAAGAGAATCTAGATTGTTGTTACTGCCATGAGTTTTCCACGAGACTACGATGCAGGTCTCCAGGTCGTTGTTTGCAAACGGTATCATATCCTCAACACTGGTTACATGGGGATGGCTGCTTGACTCCCGACCTATTCCACCAGCAAGAGAATCTAGATTGTTGTTTACTGCCACGAGTTTTCCACGAGACTGCGATGCAGGTCTCCAGGTCGTTGTTTGCAAACGGTATCACATCCTCAACACAGGTTACATGGGGATGGTTGCTTGGACTTCTCCGACCTTTTCCACCAGCAAGAGAATCTAGATTGTTGTTAACTGCCATGAGTTTTCCACGAGACTACGATGCAGGTCTCCAGGTCGTTGTTTGCAAACGGTATCATATCCTCAAAACTGGTTACATGGGGATGGCTGCTTGACTCTCGACCTATTCCACCAGCAAGTGATTCTAGATTGTTTGTTAACTGCCATGAGTTTTCAACGAGACTACGATGCAGGTCTCCAGGTCGTTGTTTGCAAACGGTATCATATCCTCAAAACTGGTTACATGGGGATGGCTGCTTGACTCCCGACCTTTTCCACCAGCAAGAGAATCTAGATTATTGTTTACTGCCACGAGTTTTCCACGAGACTACGATGCAGGTCTCCAGGTCGTTGTTTGCAAACGGTATCATATCCTCAACACTGGTTACATGGGGATGGCTGCTTGACTCCCGACCTTTTCCACCAGCAAGAGAATCTAGATTGTTGTTTACTGCCACGAGTTTTCCACGAGCCTACGATGCAGGTCTCCAGGTCGTTGTTTGCAAACGGTATCATATCCTCAACACTGGTTACATGGGGATGGCTGCTTGACTCCCGACTATCAGCTTGGATAACACTCCGGAGAGTGGACTTAGTGTGTGCAGCACGCCAATCTATAAATGCGGAGACGGGAATAAATATTACAAAAGATAGTGGAACCATAAAGGGACACCAGCGGAGGAAAGGGGGGGCGGTAGCCTGGAACCTGATCAGGGTACATGTTAGACAGCGCGTGTCAGAAGAACCGATGACGCAGTCAACAGTAAGCTGACATAGTACTGTCAGGACCGATAGTTCTAAGGAAGTACATAAGTAGTCACCAAGTCATAAAACGCGTGAGAGCACCGCAATTCATGCTGACACTCCACCTATGACACAGGTGACATACAATACTACTTCTCCACCTATGGCACTGGTGACATAGAACTATATGTAACAGATTGAAAAAAAAAATCAAAGAACTCCGAAAATTCGAGAGAACTTCAAATGGAAACCCAAAGGAAGGAATGAAACACGGCAAAAACCAAAATTTGTCAAGTTAGAAAAGGATAAAAACCGAATATCAAAGATGGGTAACAACGGTATAGAAAACCCGATCCGGGAATAGGAACCTAATGCCATACAATGATAACCAAAGAAACCGATGTAACAAAAAAAAAATATATATCCTAAGAAGAAGCGGTCATCCCAAGCATCCGCATAAACCTCCAGAACACAGCAGGATCAAGGGGCTTGGTGAAGGGGTCAGCACAGTTGTCCTTGGTGTTAACATAGGCAACATCTAGTGAACCGTCCTCCACCAGCTCCTTGATGTAGTGATGAATAACATCAATGTGCTTGCTGCGAGGGAGGAGCTGCCAGTCATTGGCCCATCTCAGAGACCCTATGTTGTCACCCTGAATGGTAACTAAATCACAAGGCAGACCCAGATCCACCCTCAAATTCTTCAACCATTGCACCTCCCTGGCAGCCTGAGACAGGGCCTGATACTCAGCCTCACAAGAGCTAATGGCAACTGTAGGCTGCCTCTTGCTCATCCAGTTCACTATGCACCCTCCAGCCAGGACAGCAAAGCCAGTCTGAGATCTCCTGTCAGACCCATCATCAGCAAAGGATGAGTCATAAAGACAGTAAAAGAGAAATCAGGGCTGTGTTGTGTAAGTGAGTCCCAGGTGGAATGTGACCTCAAATACAAAAGCAAACGCTTGGCTGCCCCCCACAGGGGGGACGGTAGGGTGAGCAGAAAACCCTGGACAGGTAAGCTCACAGCAAAGGCAATATCAGGCCTGGTGCAAGTAGCCAGGTATAGCAAAGCACCAACAAGAGAGAGGTTACTGGCTATTAGAGGACAGGGGTTCTCCAGGTGGGTCAGTGACGGTGGACTTGTCCATGGGGCACCAAACCTGGGCTTGGCAGCAGCAGTCAGACCAAACTGCTCCACCAGATCAACAATGTAGGAGTGCTGGGAGAGGTTGATCTGAACACACCTGCCGTCAGAGTCAAGTGTACAAGCCATGTCCAAGGAGAGGAAATGAACCGGCAACACCCATCTCTTTGACCTCCCAGCCAGCTTTCTCCATAGCCTTGATCAGCACAAACATACCTATCCAGCTCACTAAAAGCACAGATAAAAATCATACAACATAGGTTAGGACAATAGCTCCCACCCACCATTATAATCCCTTCCTAAAAATACAGAGGCAGGTTCCGCCTTGCACATAAATAAAACCATGTGCAACCAAAACCGCTTGACATCCATACTCCAAGCCCTGGCGCCTGTTTCAAACCATAAAGGGAACTTGATCAGCTTGCACACAAGGGAACACCGTTTAGGACCAAGTTACCTTAAAGCCCTCAGGCTGGTGGCATTACAGGTCCAGACCAGGTTCAAGGGGGAGCATTCAGAAATGCAGTCTTGATGTCCAGCTGCCGAACAAACATCTTCCTAATGAAGTGATGGCAGCCAGGAGCACCCTCAGACCTGCTTTTAGAAGAAACGGGGGCATATAACATCATGAAATCCAACCCAGAGGACGCTGCAGAAAACCACGAACCACAAAACGTGCCTTGAAGCGAATAGAACCATTCAACCCCAACCTTCTTCACAAAATAACCACCTGCCAGACAGGACCCTCTGTTTAGGAGGCAGTGGGAGTGAGCGCCCAAGTGCCATGGGCATGTAGGGACGCCATCTCATCCTTCATAGCAAGGAAGCCATTGATCCCTGTTCAGGGTTGGTGGGAAGCATGGGCCAGCTTTGAAGCGTCAGTTCAGTGGAAGTGGAAATGTATGCTCCCACGTTACAAGCAGTGTGACTTGTACATTGAGCAGCAGCGGGAGATATCAGCAGTATCAGCAGTAACCGGTAGTATAGCCCCTCCAGTGCCAGAACTACTGCCTGGTTGAACAGGCCGGTCCTTATTTGCCTCCTATATCAACGAAGCCTGGGCATCGGACCGGAACACCCCAGCCATACGCAGTATCGGGAACCCGACCAGTGTTCAGATCATCAACTTGCACTATCGGCAACGGCTACATCATCACATGGGCTTGACCCGAGTAATCCACCAGGGACGACAGCGCAGGCGTCTGAATGAACGACACCCGCGAGCCATCCGAGGGTGGTCGGAGTTGGCGGACTATTAGTCAATGGACCTGTTCCAGGTACCACTATGATCGATAATGGCTGTCGTAATCCTAAATCTTCACCGACGAAGATGTGGCGCAGAGGAGGGCCTGCGACCCCCTGCGATTCGGCTAAGATTTTATCTGAAAGAACTGCAGAATCTCGCCCGCCCAGGCCTTCACACACAATACAGCACCATCAGCCCCTGACCTGGACGCAAGGTCATCCCATTGATCAGGGCAGCGGTCGACAATTGGGCGTAGCAAAGGCGTCAAGGGAATTAACCGTAGGCACAGGCATATGTCCGTTGATAGCGGCAGGGATGCGAGAGACAATACGCCGACCCGTCATAGGGGAGATAGCCCAGGAATACAGTTATGATTCAAACTGCTCATAGAAGAGTACATCACGACTCTCTACTACCTGGCGCAACTTAGGAACCCAAAGCAAAAATAACCTTATTCTCCACCGAGGGGATACCCAACCATGTCTACCAGATAACCACCCCTTTCGTCCATGCTTGTTGCACTTCTTCCAGTGACTAAACGTAACGTTAGCGAAGGGCATCCGATCACGTCCGCAACATCGACACATCAGGCTGAACCCCAAAGAAAAGCTCATGAGGCAGTCTTCTTATCTCCCTGATTGGGCAAGCGATTACGAAGGTAACACGCAGCTAGGAAGGCATAGGCCAGAAAGACTTAGTTAGCTTAGACTCCAGGTGATGCTCTCCTAGCTATAGCACTGTTAAGACCCATTGTACCTCTCCACATGCATTCTGCTGTGCAGTGTATGCCAAAGATAACTCATGCACTGCCCCAACACCGATATCAGCCAATCCTCAAAACCACTTTACTATTTAAAACTCCTTGAGCCCTGTCAGGACCTCAGGCACTTAAAGGCAAACCCGTGCAAGCTGATTCATCCATCTGAGGATGATAGTCTGAACTGCTAAGGTAGCTTCATCCCTGGTCCTCAAGCACAACACTTCAGCATAGCCAGAGTGTTATCTGGGAGCACAGAAATATAAAACTCCCCACGCCAGACCGTCTAATATGAACTGCCCCATGATGTCCAATGAAGCGTTGGAGAGTTGCTTGATCGGAGTAGTGCTTGCTTTAGGAGAAAGGGAACGTTTGCCCTTAGCCCTTTTGACCCCCAAGCATCACAAAGGATCTTTAGCCAGTTTTTTGACCTGGTGAGTGAGAGTTGTAAGTTCTTAACCCATACCCTCTTGGACAAGTCTGTGCATGCATCATAGCCGGGTGACCAGCCGCCTAAAATGCACAGAACCATTCAGGCAGTTGTAGGGATAACAACTCCACCGTCCTCATCAACATCAAAGTGCAAAAAGCTGGGTAATTGTCAGCACCAAACGAACAGGCCACTGGTGTGTAAACAAGGCCTACATTGCAAACTTGTAAACCACCATCACCGGAAGCAGAAAGACAAGAATAGAAGAGCCCTGAGTGGCAGTGCAACTAATACATCAAAAGAAATCTTGCAGTGGAGAGAATGAGGCCCACACATTTACTGACAGGAGGTTCACCGGACAGTGAGGTATGTAGAGAACAATTAGTTAGAATGATTGTGTTTGTAAACCATAGTCACTACAGTAACTCAATGACCCTACCTACTGCCCGTTGAACCACACCATCACCAAAAAATGAACTGATGGCAATTCAAGTGGAACATTCAAACACAGTTGAACAAAGATCGTATCACCTGTGATGAACATTCCAGACTCCAAATCCACATGCCAGACACCCCCAACAGGCTCGGACTACACCACATTGAGAAACCCTAAGTGCAGGAGAATAAGGACAGGGCTTACCTGCTACTTCTGCCATAGCAAACCCATCAATTTGAGCCTGCAAGCGAAGACAATGCTTTTGAGTAAGTGACCTGAAGGCCAGTTTAGCAGCAACGGTGAAGGAAGCGTTGGTCCTGCACGACCAGGGACCCTTCGCAGTGCAGGGAACTTCTCCAGCAACGTCCTGCCGAGTGACCATCCTTGTGGAGCATGGTCCCCAGGTGCATTCCAGGCGAACTCTGTTCGACCCAGAACACCACCAGTCTTCTGCCGCCGACCTGAAAGCAGCGATAGCAGAAACTGAGGAGCGGTCCGGGACCAACCAGGAAAAGGATCCTGTAATCCGACTGAGGGGGGAGCGCTATTTTAAGAATAGCGAGCCTCCTATTATTCTCTAGACAGGTACCAGTACCAAACAGTTGCTGGTTGCATATCAGGATAACCATACTTAATCCGCAGCGTTTCGAACCGGGCAGACTCGCAACCTTGAACTATAATGCCCAGGCGTGACGCTGATGTCTGCGAAACCCAGCACTCCGCCAGTTCAGTGCACATACCGGCGAACCCACGAAAGAAAGCGTCAACGTGCTCCATGAGTGCCCATGACCGAAGGCATGATACTCCTTCAGCAAGAGAGGACACGCGAGGCAAGGGCAGTCGGACTGCGCCTCCGATATGCCAAAAATATCCCGAGTGTGACAGCAAAAGTCCCTATACACCTGACTAGCGGCATCCGTCATTTGGCAAGCCATCATGATTAAGATCATGAAACTCGTGGCGGGGTAGGAAGCGCACTGCAAACCCACAGTGCAGGATCGACACTAGAGCTCACCATGAAAGGCCGAAGTTCCAGCAGCAGGAGAGCACACCGAGAGCTAAAGACTCACGAACCCAAAAAAATACTCAGCAGCCAAGACCACTCAATTAAGGCGCAGCTTGTCAAAAAATCAAGTCCTGGAGAGATCTAGGAACGCGCAACACGCACAATGAGCTCGAATCAGGGAACGAACAGGACAGAAAGGAGTGGCACCTTAACAAACTGGTTAACCTCGCCAGTACACTGTTCTACGCCCAACCCCTCCAGAGGTCACCACCAAGCAGGAGGCGTAGTTAATCCCTGGCATAACAGTCCCAAAAGCCCGACACTCTAAGACCTAGCTCAGAAAAGCCATCACACGCCTAGGCCCTAGGGCGACCCTTGCTATCAACCATAGCCTGCAGTGGCAGTCTCATATCCAGGCACCGTACAGAGTGCGGTCAAGATTCCCCAGCATGTTGAGCTTGGCGAATAAGACGCAGTCCTGCAGGGATAGACGCAACGATGTCCGCCATCGAGCAGAGCTCCCAGGAGTCGCATTGACATCGCGAAGCAGGCACATATGGCGAGGGCCAGAGCATGGCTGCTCTCCACAGGCGAGCGGGGTGGAGGCTCCTGCGACGAAGGGCAGCAAAGAATGCGCGGCCAGCAGCAGCCACAGAAGCCTCTCAAGCACGAGTATTTAGCCAGACAGACCTCCGGTCCGGAGCAAGGTGAAAGACGCAGACTTCGCATACAAAGACGGCCCTGCCACCTCCGGGTGGAACAGTTGGAAGGGGCGCAAGCAGAGCGCAGGAGGACTAGTATCAGGCTTAAACTCCGGGGAAGGCGCCCAACGAGCAGTGCCGACAGAGGCTCATACACAGAGAAAGACGGTAGAATGAACACGCGAGTAGTAGTGGAAGAGTGACTCCACCGAATCACCACTCATAGCACTGCTGCAGATCTTCATCCACCATCATCAGATCATTCAGCATACCATCTGCACGCGATGCACGAGCAATTCTGATGAGTCGTAGTCAAAACGGGCATCCAGGAGGAGGAGCGCCCTTGCTAACTGGATAATCTGAGTGAAGCACAGCAGAGTCGCATCAGAAAACGGCCTCAAAGCCAGGAGAGAACGTCGGACAGTAGCAGAAGGAGCCGTAAAGGTGGAGGATTATTGGGGGTTACTTCCACGATGGCCGGAAGGACTCTCATGACCGCGCTAGCAAGAGGCAGCATGGTCGCACAGACGTCTAGCAATCATCAAGAGACCCGCGTTCCTCCTCAGGAAGGACACGTCGCAGCCATTGCTGAATAATGACAGCTGCGCATCCCGGCGCGTCCAAAGATATCCGTCCATCTTGTCGTGAGTTCTCAAAATTAGCGGGAGGCCCTCGCGAAGTTGCATCGCAAGAGCAGGGTAGTAAATGAGGACCGTTTATAACCTATCAAGCTGGATACCACCCGCGTAGAGTGGAACTTTAGCTCTGTTGCAGCAGGCAATCTATAAATACGGAGACCGGAGAATAAAATTACAAAAGATAGGGAACCATAAAGGACACCAGCGAGGAAAGGGGGGCGGTAGCTGGAACCTATCAGGGTACAGGTAGACCACGCCGTGGTCAGAAGAACCGGATGACAACAATCAACAGTAAGCTGACCATAGTACTGTCAGACCCGATAGTTCTAAGGAAGTACATAAGTAAGTCACCAAGGAGCGGGTCATAAACGCGTGAGAGCACGCGCAATTCATCTGACCACCGACCTTTTCCACCAGCAAGAGCAATCTAAATTTTGTTTTACTTGCCACGAGTTTCCACGAGACTGCGATGCAGGTCTCCAGGTCGGTGTTGCAAACGTATTACATCCTCAAACACAGGTTACATGGATGGGTGCTTGGACTCCCGACCTTTCCACCGAGGCAAAGAGAATCTAGATTGTTGTTTAACTCCATGAGTTTTCCACGAGACTACGATGCAGGTCTTCCAGGTCGTTGTTTGCAAACGTATCATATCCTCAACACAGCTACATGGATGGGCTGCTTGACTCCCGACCTTTTCCACCAGCAAGAGAATCTAGATTGTTGTTAACATGCCATTGATTTTCCACGAGACTACATCAGTCTCCAGGTCGTTGTTTGCAAACGTAATTCCATATCCTCAACACTGTTACATGGGATGGCTGCTGGACTCCCGACCTTTTCCACCAGCCAAATCTCTCTCTT
>JAJSRW010000325.1:0-10000 GCA_022414725.1 Microglena sp. YARC
GGAGATTGTGTGGTGGTGTATTGTGGTGGTGTGGGTGGTGTTCGGTGTTGGTGGTGTTGGTGGTGTCGGTTTTTGGTAGTTGGTGTTGGTGGTGTGTTGGTGTTGGGTCGGTGGTGGTGGTGGTTGGTGGTGGTGTGGTTGGTGGTGCAGTGGTGGTGGTGGTGGTGGTGGTTGGTGTGGTGGTGGTGGGGTGGATGGTTGGTGGTGGTGTTGGTGGTGGTGGTGGTGGCGGTGGTGGTTGTGGTATGTTTGTGGTGGTAGTGGTTGGAGGTGGTGTGGTTGTTGCGGTGCGTGGTGGGTGATTGGTGGGTGGTGGTAGTTTGGTGTTGGTTTGGGTGTTGGTGGTGGTGTTGGTGTGGTGTGTGGTGGTGGGTGTGTGGTGGTGTGCGTGGTGTTGGGTGTTGTTGTGATCGGTGGTGGTGGTAGTGGTGGAGGGTGGTGGTGGTGGTGGTGGTGGTGGTGTGATGGTGGTGGGTGGTAGTGGTGGTGGTGGTGTCGGTGGTGGTGGCTGGTGGTGGTGGTGTTGTTCGTGGTGGTGGTGTGGTGGTGGTGGTGGTGGTTATGGTGGTTGTTGGGCTTGGTGGACTGGGGGTGGTGGTGGTGGGGTGGTGTGGTGGGTGGAGGTGGTTGAAGTGGTGGTGGTGGTGGTGGTGGTGGTGTTGGTGTTGGTGGTGGTGGTGGTGTGGTGGTGGCGGGTGTTGTTGTGTTGTGTTGTTGGCTTCGAGTGGTGTTGTTGGTGGAGTGGTGTGGTGGTCGGCTGTGGTGGTGGTGTGGTGGTGGTGGTGGTGGTGGTGGGGGTGGTTGGTTGGAAGTGGTTGGTAGTGGTGTGGTTGGCGTGGTGGTGGTGGTGGTGGTGGTGTGTTGGTGGTGTTTGGTGGTGTTGGTGTTCGTGTTGGTGTTGGTGTTGGTGGGGTGGGTGGTTGTTGGTGGGCTGTTGGTGGTGGGGTGGGTGGGTGGTGTCGGTGTTGGTGTTGCGTGTTGGTGGTGTGGTGGTGGTGGTGGTGGTGGGTGTCTGGTGGGTGGTACAAGTGGTGGTTTGTTGTGGTGGTCGTGGTGGTGGTGGTGGTGGTGGTGGTGTGGTGGTGGTGGAAGTGTGTTGGTGTTGGTGGTGTTGGTGGTGTTGGTGTGGTGTTGGTGGTGTTGGTGTTGGTGTTGTGTTGATGGTGGTGGTGGTGGGGTGGTGGTGGATGGTGGTGGTGGTGGTGGGTGGAAGTGGTGGTGGTGGTGGTGTTGGTGGTGGTGGTGGTGGTGGTGGTGGTGTGGTAAGTGGTGTGTGGTGTTGGTGTGGTGGTGGTGATCGGTGGTGTTGTTGGTGGTGTTGGTGGTGGTGGTGTTGCTGTTGGTGGTGGGTCGTGTTGGTGTTGTGGTTGGTGTGGTTTGGTTGGTGTTGGTATTCATTATGTGTTGGTGTTGTTGGTGGGAAGTGGTGGTGGTTGGTGGTGGTGTGGTAGTGGTGGTGTGGTGGTGGTGGGGAAGATGGTGGTGGTGGTGTGGTGTTGGTGTGGTGTTGGTGTTGGTATGGTGGTGTTGGGTGTGTTGGTGTTGGTGTTGGTGTTGGTGTTGGTGTTGGTGTGGTAGGTGGTTGGCGGTGTGGTGGTGGTGTTGGTGGTGGTGGTGGTGGCGGTGGTGGTGGTGGTGGTGGTGGTGGGGTGTGGTGATGGTGGTGGGTGTTGGTGTTGGTGTGTTGGTGGTTGGTGGTGGTGGTGTTGGTGTTGGTGGTGTATGTGTTGTGGTGGGTGGTGGTGGTGGTGGGTGGGGTGGTGGTGGTGGTGGTGGTGGTGGTGGTGGTGGTGGAAGTGGTGGTGGTGGTGGTGGTGTGGTGGTTGGTGGGGTGGTGGTGGTGGTGGTGGGGTGGTGGTGTCTGGTGTTGCTAGTGGTGGTGGGATGGGGGGTGTTGGGTGGTGTGGTGTGGGTTGTGGTTTGGGGTGTCGGTGTTGGTGTTGGTGTTGGTGGTGGTGTTGGGTGTTGGTGATGGTGGTGGTGGTGGTGGGTGGTGGTGGTGCATAGTGGTGGTGGTGGTGGGTGGTGGTGGGGGTGGTAGGTGGTGGTGGGGTGAAGGTGGGTGTAGTGTTGGGTGGTGGTGGTTGGCGGTGGTGGTGGTGGTGGTGGTGGTGTGGTTGTGGGTGGTGGTGGTGGTTGGTTGGTGGTGGTGCAGTGGTGGTTGTGTTGGTTGTGTTGGGTGGATAGGGTGGTGGTGGTGTGGTGGTGGTGGGTGGTGGTGGCGTGGTGGGTGGTGTGGTGGTGTGGTGGAAGTGTGGATGGGGTGGTGGTGGTGGTGGGGGTGGTGAAGGTGTTGGTAGGTGTGTGGTGGTGGGTGCGTTGTGGGTGGTGGTGGTGTGTGGTGGTGGTGGTGGTGGCAGTGGTGGAAGTGGTGGTGGTGGAGTGGGTTGTGTATATGGTGGTGTATGGTGTGTTGTTGTGGTGGTGTGGTGGTGGTTGGAAGTGGTGGGTGGTGTGGTGGCTTGGTGGTGGTGTAGGTATAGTTGGGTGGTGGTTGCAAGTGGTGGTGGGTGTGGTGGTGGTGGTCGTGTGGCGGTGGTGGTGGTGGTGGTGGGGTGGTGGAAGTGGTTGTGATGGTGGCTCTGTTGGGTGTTGGTGTTTGGTGTGGTGGTGTTGCTGTTTGGTGGTTGGTGTTGGGGGTTGTGGTGTGGGTGGTGGTGTGGTAGTGTTAATGTTGGTGCGTGTGGTGGTGGTGTGGTGTTGGGGTTTGGTGGTCCGGTTGGTGGGTGCGTTGGTGGTGGTATGGTGGTCGTGGTTGGGTGAGTGGTAGTGTGGTGGTTGTGTTGTGTGGTGGTGGTGGTGTTGTGTGGTTTGGTTGGTGGTGGTGGTGGATGTGGTGTGGTGGTGGTGGTGGTGGTTGGATTGTGTGGTGGTGGTGGTGGTGGTGGTGGTGGTGTGGTGGGGCTGGTGTTCGTGGTGGTGGTGAGTTGGTCCGTGTGGTGTCGGTGAAGTGGTGTATGTGTGTGGTCTGGTGGTTGTGGTGGTGGTGTGTTCGTGTGGTGTTCGTGGTGGTGGTGGTGGTGTGTAGATGTGTCGTGGTGGTTGTGGTTTGGTTGGTGTGTGTGATGCGTGGTGTTTCTGTGTGTACAAGGATGGTGGCGTGTGTGGTGGTGGTGGTGGATGGTGGTGGATGTGGGTGATGTGTTGTATGGTGGTGGTGGTAGTTATCGGTGGTGGATGTGGTGTTGTGTGTGGAGGTGGTTGTCTGGATGTTTGTGTTTGTTGTGTTGTGTGTGTTTGGTATTCATTTATGGTGTGGTTGTTTTGTTGGAAGTGTGGTCGTGGTCTGTGTGTCAGTGGTGGTGGTGTGGGAATGGTGTGTGGTGTTGTTTGGTGGATTCTTGGTGTGGTTGGTGGTGGTTGTTGGTGTGGTGTTGTTGTGGTCGTGGTGTTGTGGTGGATGTGGTGGATATGCGTGGTGGTCTCGTGGTGGTGTTGTGTGGTGGTGGTGGTTTGTTGGTTATTGTATGGTTGTTGTGGTAGGTGGTGGTTTGTGAAGTTTTCGGTGGTGGTGTGTATGGTATTGCTGCAATTGGTGTGGTGTGGTTCTTGTGGTGCGTGGTTGTCGTATGTTGGTTGTGGTGGTGGTGGAAGTGGTGTGTGGTGTTTGGTGTGATGGGGTTGGTGGTAGGTGGTGTGGTGGTGGCATGTGGTTGTTGTGTTGTGGTGGAAGTTGGTGTGGTGTTGGTGGGTGGTTGAGGGTTGTGTGTTGTGGTGTGGTTGTGGTTCGATGTGGTGGAGTGTGGGTGGTGGTGGTGGTGTGGTGTGTGAAGTGGTTGGTGTGGTGGGTGGTGTGGTGGTTGGTGTAAGTGGAGTGGTGGTGGTTTGGTGGTGGAAAGTGGTGGTTTAGGTGGTGGGTGGTGGGTGGTGGTTTTCGTGGTGGTGGCCGGTGGAAGTGGTCGTGGTGTGGTGTGGTGTGTGGTGGTGTGATTAAGTGGTTGGTGTGGTGCATGTGTTGGTGTGGTGGTTGGTGATTTGGTGTTGGTGGTGAAGTGGTTTATGGATGGTGGTGTGGTGGGTGGGTGGTTGGTGGTTGGTGGTCGGTGGTGTGTAGGTGGTTATGTGGTGGTGGTAGGTGGTTGGTGGGTTGTGCATTGGAAGTGGTGGTGGGTGGTGGAAAGTGGTGGTGGTGGTGGTGTTGTGGTGGTGATGTGGTGGTGGTGGTGTGTGGTTGTGGTGTGGTTGGGTGTGGGTAATGAATGTTGTGGTGTGCAAGTGGTGTGGTATTTTGGTGGTTTGGTGTTGGTGTGCTAGTATGGTGGTGGAAGTTGTTATTGTGGAGGTGTGTGTGTGGGTGTGGTGGTGGTGTGGTGTGTGCGTGGTGGTGGTGGTGGTGTGGTGGTGGTGGTGGTGTAGTGGTGGTGGTGGTGTGTGTTGAGGGTTGGTGGTGTGGTGGGGTGGTGTGGTGGTGGTGTGTGGTGGAAGTGTGGTGGTGGTGATTGTGGTTGGTCGGTGTATGTGGTGGTGGTGGTGGTGGTGTGGTGTATGGTGGTGGTGGTGGTGGTGTCGTTGGTGGTAATGAGTGGTGGTGCAAGTGGTGGTGGTGGTGCTAGTGTTGTGTGGTGGTGGTGTAATGTGGGATGGTGGTGGCTGGTGGTTGGCGTGGCGGTGGGGGGTGGTGGTTGTGTGGCGGTGGTGGGTGGTGGTGGGGTGGTGGTGGTTGGTGGTGGGGTTGGTGGTGTGTGTGATGGTGGTGGTGGTGGTGGTGTATGTTGGTGGTGGAATGTGGTGGTTGGTGTTGGTGGTGGTCGGTGGTGGTGCATGGTATTTTAATGGTGCAATGTGTTGGTGTGGTGGTGGTGTGGTGTGGTGGTGGTGGTGTGGTGGGTGGTGGTGTGGAAGTGGGGTGGTGGGTGGTGGTGGTGGTGGTGGTGGTGGTGTGGTGTGTGGTGGTGGTGGTGTGTGAAGTGTGAGGTGGATGGTGGGGTGGTGATGGTGGTGGTGTTGGTGGAGGTGGTGGTGGTGGGTGGTGGTGTGGATGGTGGTGGTGGTGGTGGTGGGTGGTGGTGGTGTGTGAAAGTGGTGTTGTGTGGTGTGTGTGGAAGTGGTGGTGGTGGATGTTGTGAATTTTGTGGTGGTGGTGTGAGTGTAATGGTTGGCGGTGGTGTTATTTGGTGGAGGTGGTGTGGGGTGGTGATTGGTGGGGTGGTGGTGTGAATGGTGGTGGTGTGTGGTTGGTGGTGTGTGGAAGTGGTGGTGGTGGTTGTGTGTGTGGTGGTGGTGTGGTAGTGTGGTGATGGTAAATTGGTGGTGTGGCAAGTTGGTGGTGGGTGGTGTTGGTTGAGGTGTTGGTGGTTAATTGGTGGAGTGGAGCTGGTGGTACAGAGAGGTTGGTGAGGTGGGGTGGGTGGTGGTGGTGGTGGTGGTGGTGTGTGGTGGTGGTGGTGGTGGTGGTGGTGGTGGTGGGGAAGTGGTGGTGGTGGTGGTGGTGGTGTGGTGGTAGTGGTTATGGTGGGTGGTGGGTGGTGGGTGTGGTGGTGGTGGTGGTGGTGTGGTGGTGGTGGTGGTGGTTGTGGTGGTTGTTTGGTGGTGGTGTGGTGGTGGTGTTGGTGGTTGGTGGGTGGTGGTGGAGGTGGTGGTGGTGGTGTGGTGTGGTGGTGGTGTGGTGGTGGGTGTGGTGGTTGGTGGTGGGTATGGTGGTGGTGGTGGTGGTGGGGTGGTGTGGTGGTGGTGGGTGGTGGTGGTGGTGGTGGTGTGGTGGTGGTGGTGGTTGTTTGGTGGTGGTTGGTGGTGGTGTGTGTGTGTGTGTTGTGTGTGGTGGTGGTGGTGGGGTGTGTGGTGGTGTGGTGGTGGTTGGTGTGTGTGGTGGTGGTGGTGGTGGTGGTGGTGGTGGTGTGGTGGTGGTGTGGTGGTGGTGGTGGTGGTGGTGGTGGGGGAAGTGTGGTGGTGGTGGTGGTGGTGGTGGTGGGTGGGTGGTGGTGGTGGTGTGGTGAAGTGGTGGTGGTTGGTGGGTGGTGTGGTGGTGGTGGAGTGGTGGTGGTGGTGTTGGTGGTGGTAGTGGTGGTGTGGTGTGGGTGGTGGTGGTGGTGTGGTGGTGGTGGTGGTGGTGTGGTTGGTGGGAAGTAGGTGGTGGTGGTGGAGTGGTGGGAAGATAGAATAGAATAGAATAGAATAGAATAGAATAGAATAGAATAGAATAGAATAGAATAATAGAATAGAATAGAATAAGAATAGAATAGAATAGAATAGAAGAATAAATAGAATAGAATAGAATAGAAAGAATAAGATGAATAGATAGAAATAGAATAGAATAGAATAGAATAGAATAGAATAGAATAATAGTATAGTATAGAATAGAATAGAATAGAATAGAATAGAATAGAATAGAATAGAATAGAATAGAATAGAATAGAATAGAATAGAATAGAATAGAATAGAATAGAATAGAATAGAATAGAATAGAATAGACTAGACTAGACTAGACTAGACTAGACTAGACTAGACTAGACTAGACTAGACTAGACTAGACTAGACTAGACTCGACTCGACTAGACTAGACTAGACTAGACTAGACTAGACTAGACTAGACTAGACTAGACTAGACTAGACTAGACTAGACTAGACTAGACTAGACTAGACTAGACTAGACTAGACTAGAATAAAATAGAATAGACTAGAATAAAATAGAATAGAATAGAATAGAATATAATGTAATATAATATAATAGAATAGAATAGAATAGAATAGATTAGAATATATTAGAATAGAATAGAATAGAATAGAATAGAATAGATTAGAATATATTAGAATTGAATAGAATAGAATAGAATAGAATAGAATAGAATTAGAATAGAATAGAATAGAATAGAATAGACTAGACTAGACTAGACTAGACTAGACTAGAATAGACTAGACTAGACTAGACTAGACTAGACTAGACTAGACTAGACTCGACTCGACTAGACTAGACTAGACTAGACTAGACTAGACTAGACTAGACTAGACTAGACTAGACTAGACTAGACTAGACTAGACTAGACTAGACTAGATAGACTAGACTAGACTAGACTAGATTAGCTAGACTAAGACTAGACTAGACTAGACTAGACTAGACTAGACTAGACTAGAATAAAATAGAATAGAATAGAATAGAATAGAATGTAATATAATATAATAGAATAGAATAGAATAGATTAGAATATAATAGAATAGAATAGAATAGAATAGAATAGAAAAGAACAAATTGACAAGACTAGACTAGACTAGACTAGACTAGAATAGAATAGAATATGATAGAATAGAATAGAATAGAATAGAATAGAATAGAATAGAATAGAATAGAATAGAATAGAATAGAATAGAATAGAATGAAATAGAATAGAATAGAATAGAAATAGAATGTAATATAATATAAATAGAATAGAATAGAATAGATTAGAATATAATAGAATAGAATAGAATAGAATAGAAAAGAACAAATTGACAAGACTAGACTAGACTAGACTAGACTAGACTAGAATAGAATATGATAGAATAGAACAGAATAGAATAGAATATAATGGATAGAATAGAATAGAATAGAATAGAATAGAATAGAATAGAATAGAATAGAATAGAATAGAATAGAATAGAATAGAATAGAATAGAATAGAATAGAATAGAATAGAATAGAATAGAATAGAATAGAATAGAATAGAATAGAATAGAAATAGAATAGAATAGAATAGAATAGAATAGAATAGAATAGAATAGAATAGAATAGAATAGAATAGAATAGAATAGAATAGAATAGAATAGAATAGAATAGAATAGAATAGAATAGAATAGAATAGAATAGAATAGAATAGAATAGAATAGAATAGAATAGAATAGAATAGAATAAAATAGAATATAGTAGACTAGACTAGACTAGACTAGACTAAACTAGACTAGACTAGAATAGACTAGACTAGACTAGTCTAGACTAGACTAGACTAAACAAGACAAGACTAGACTAGACTAGACTAGACTAGACTAGACTAGACTAGACTAGACTAGACTAGACTAGACTAGACTAGACTAGACTAGACTAGACTAGACTAGACTAGACTAGACTAGACTAGACTAGACTAGACTAGACTAGACTAGACTAGACTAGAATAGACTAGAATAGAATAGAATAGAATAGAATAGAATAGAATAGAATAGAATAGAATAGAATAGAATAGAATAGAATAGAATAGAATAGAATAGAATAGAATAGAATAATAGAATAGAATAGAAGAATATAAGAATAGAATAGAATAGAATAGAATAGAATAGAATAGAATAGAATAGAATAGAATAGAATAGAATAGAATAGAATAGAATAGAATAGAATAGAATAGAATAGAATAGAATAGAATAGAAGAGAATAGAATAGAAATAGAATAGAATAGAATAAGATAGAATAGAATAGAATAGAATAGAATAGAATAGAATAGAATAGAATAGAATAGAATAGAATAGAATAGAATAGAATAGAATAGAATAGAATAGAATAGAATAGAATAGAATAGAATAGAATAGAATAGAATAGAATAGAATAGAATAGAATAGAATAGAATAGAATAGAATAGAATAGAATAGAATAGAATAGAATAGAATAGAATAGAATAGAATAGAATAGAATAGAATAGAAAGAATAGAATAGAATAGAATAGAATAGAATAGAATAGAATAGAATAGAATAGAATAGAATAGAATAGAATAGAATAGAATAGAATAGAATAGAATAGAATAGAATAGAATAGAATAGAATAGAATAGAATAGAATAGAATAGAATAGAATAGAATAGAATAGAATAGAATAGAATAGAATAGAATAGAATAGAATAGAATAGAATAGAATAGAATAGAATAGAATAGAATAGAATAGAATAGAATAGAATAGAATAGAATAGAATAGAATAGAATAGAATAGAATAGAATAGAATAGAATAGAATAGAATAGAATAGAATAGAATAGAATAGAATAGAATAGAATAGAATAGAATAGAATAGAATAGGAAAGAATAGAATAGAATAGAATAGAATAGAATAGAATAGAATAGAATAGAATAGAATAGAATAGAATAGAAAGAATAGAATAGAATAGAATAGAATAGAATAGAATAGAATAGAATAGAATAGAATAGAATAGAATAGAATAGAATAGAATAGAAAGAATAGAATAGAATAGAATAGAATAGAATAGAATAGAATAGAATAGAATAGAATAGAATAGAATAGAATAGAATAGAATAGAATAGAATAGAATAGAATAGAATAGAATAGAATAGAATAGAATAGAATAGAATAGAATAGAATAGAATAGAATAGAATAGAATAGAATAGAATAGAATAGAATAGAATAGAATAGAATAGAATAGAATAGAATAGAATAGAATAGAATAGAATAGAATAGAATAGAATAGAATAGAATAGAATAGAATAGAATAGAATAGAATAGAATAGAATAGAATAGAATAGAATAGAATAGAATAGAATAGAATAGAATAGAATAGAATAGATAGAATAGAATAGAATAGAATAGAATAGAATAGAATAGAATAGAATAGAATAGAATAGAATAGAATAGAATAGAATAGAATAGAATAGAATAGAATAGAATAGAATAGAATAGAATAGAATAGAATAGAATAGAATAGAATAGAATAGAATAGAATAGAATAGAATAGAATAGAATAGAATAGAATAGAATAGAATAGAATAGAATAGAATAGAATAGAATAGAATAGAATAGAATAGAATAGAATAGAATAGAATAGAATAGAATAGAATAGAATAGACTAGACTAGACTAGACTAGACTAGACTAGACTAGACTAGACTAGACTAGACTAGACTAGACTAGACTAGACTAGACTAGACTAGACTAGACTAGACTAGACTAGACTAGACTAGACTAGACTAGACTAGACTAGACTAGACTAGACTAGAAATAGAATAGAATAGAATAGAATAGAATAGAATAGAATAGAATAGAATAGAATAGAATAGAATAGAATAGAATAAAATAGAATAGAATAGAATAGAATAGA
>JAJSRW010000325.1:15000-35854 GCA_022414725.1 Microglena sp. YARC
CACTCACCCTCACCCACACACACTCACACTCACCCACACACACTCACCCTCACCCACACACACTCACCCTCACCCTAACACACACCATCACCCACACCCTTAAACCCTAACACACACAATCATCCATACCCACACACACTCACCCCCCTACCCCCCTACCCCCCTACACGGGTGAGGGGGGTAGGGGGTTCCACATCCATACAACCACACCAAAACCCACACTCATGCACCAGCACCCACGCCCTCACCCACGCACACCGTCACCTACTTCCTCACATCATCACCCACAACCACACAACCACACACACATTCCCCCACATACACCCACACGGACACGATCACAACAACACCCACACGACCACACACACATGACCACACACACACCGTCACCTACCTCCTCACACCATCACCCACAACCACACTACCACACACACATTAGTCCACCTACACCCGAACCGACACGACCACACCGACACGAACACACCAACACCTACACGGCCACACACACACACCATCACCTACTTCCTCACACCATCACCCACAACCACACGACCACACACACATCCCCCCGCATACACCCACACCCACACGACCACACCGGCACGACCACACCGACACCTACACGACCACACACACACACCATCACCTATCCCTCACACCATCACCCACGATCACACACACCACCACCCCATCTACACCCACGCCTTCAGCCACACCGACACAACCACACCAACACACACACGACTACACACACATGACCACACACACACACCTCACCTACTTCCTCACACCATCACCCACAACAACACGACCACACACACCATCCCCCCACCTACACCCACGCCTTCAGCCACACTGACGCAACCACACCAACACACACACGACCACACACACATGACCACACACACACACACCGCCACCCACAACCACACACACACACATCCCCCCACCTACACTCACACCGACACGACCACACCGACACGACCACAACAACACCCACACGATCACACACACACATACACACACACCAACACCTACTTCCTCACACCATCCCCCCATCTACACCCACGCCTTCAGCCACACCGACACAACCACACCAACACACCCACGACCACACACACTCACCGTCACCAACTTCCTCACCCACATCCTCAGCCTTAAAAGCTAACACATACGCCCTCACCCATACCCACACTCAGCATCACCCACGCCCTCACCCACACACACCCTCACCTTCACCCACACCCTCACCCTTACACCCACACCTTAAACCCTATCACATACACCCTCAACCATACCCCCCCACACACACGTCCACACAACCAAACCAACACCCACACACACTCACCATCACCCACACACTCTCACACACACACCATCACCCACAACCACACCCATAAATACCATCCCCCACCTACACCCACGCCCACATCCACACACACACCGTCAACCACTTCCTCAAACCATCACCCACAACCATACTCATATACCATCCTCCCACCTACACCCACGCCCTCATTCACACACACACGATCACACCCTCACCCTAAATCATATCCTCTCACACACCCTCCCCGCCACACACACTCACACCCTCACCCCATATACCCACGCCCTCACCCACACACCCTCACCATCACCCACACACACACTCATATCCACACACACACTCCCCCCCCCACACACGCGCATCCTCACCCACACCCATGTGCACACACCCTCACCCACACTCATATACATGCACCCTCATCCATACACACACACACACGCACCATCACTCACACCCACACTACCGTACATACACCCACACGACCACACACACACACACTGTCACCCCCTTGCAAACACCATCACCCACACCCACACTCATATCCACACCCACGCCCTCACCCATACCCACACACTCTAACCATCACCCACACCCACACATACCTACACACACTCACCCATACCCACACATACCCATCATCACCCACATCCACACCCACACACCCTCACCATCACCCACACCCTCACCCATACCCACACACCCCCACCATCACCCACACCCATATACCCACACACCCTCACCATCACCCACACCCACACACCATATCCACACCCCATGTACACTCACCATCACCCATACCCACACCCTTACCCTCACCCTCACTATCACCCACACCCTCACTCATATCCACACCCACACACCCACATGCCCACACACCCACATGCCCACACACCCTCACCGTCACCCACACACCCTCACCCATACCCAAAGACCCTCACCCATACCCAAACACCCTTACTATCACCCACACCCACACCCTCATGCACACCCACATCCACACCCTCACCCACACACCCTCACCCTCACCCACACCCGCACCCACATACCCTCACGATCACCCACACCCTCACCGTCACCCACACACCATATACACACGCCCTCACCCCCCCACACACACACACACACATCCACACCCCATGTACATACGCCCTCACCCATACCCACACCCTTACCCTCACCCACACACCCTCACCATCACCCTCACCCTCACTCATATCCACACCCTCACACCATATACACGCGCCCTCACCCACACACCCTCATGCCCTCAACCACACCAACAAACCCTCAACGACACACAACCACCCCCTCTTCCTCACCCTCAATTACACCCACACCCGCACACCACCTTCACCTTCACCTTCAATCCTGCACACCTCCCCCCTCACCCACACACCTTCACCCATGCACACCTTCCCCCTCACCCACACCCACATACTTTAACCTTCATACACCTTCACCCCTACACACATCCCCCCTCACCCACACCCACATACCTTCACCCCCACACACCTTCACCCCTACACACCTCACCTTCACCCAACCACACACAATGGGCGTTCCTGCTTCCCGGCCGATTTTGTGGATGCTTCTGAATTTGTGGAATCTTATGATTCAAATCAAAAGACCGTTTAGGCAAATTTCTTGATTTGTGATTTTTTGCTGGATTTCTTCGAATCTTCTTATGTTTTTGAACATAAGATTGTTTTCTAGTTTTTCGACAGGGAGACAATTCCTTCACTATCTTAGAATCATCTTATGTTTTTAAACATAAGATTGTTTTCTAGTTTTTGGAGAAAGAGACAATTCCTTGACAATCTTTGAATCTTGTTACATAACTCATAACCTCATAACTCATAAATCGTAACTAGTAACCTTGCAATCTCTGAACTCGTACATCAAAACCTCATAAGTTTCTCATTACCTTGTAACTCATCATTCGTAACTCGTAACCTCGCAATCTCAGAACTCTTAACTCATTACCTCATAACTCATTACCTTGTAACTCATAACTCATAACCTCGCAATCTCAAAACCGTAAATCATAACCTCAAAACTCATTACCTTATAACTCATATACTTCCAACCTCACTGCCTCACAGCCCCATTCACGGTGGTGGTGGAGGACACACATTTGGGTAGGTCCACATTGGTGCTGCATCACTCTACGAGACCTCCCCGCACTACACCACCACCACAAAACATTATCCTAGCACCTGAACACATCACCCCACTCCCCAACTTCACAACGTCATAAACCCATTATTCACATGACCGCTTTACAACCTCATCCCCCTCGGCCATGCTCTTCATCTGATGACTATGGCCAACGTGTTGAACGCTGGTTTGAAGTCTGACCCAATCCGCGTAATGGGGACATGATGCACGTCCTTAGCGGCGGCATCAATGAAAGCCCTCCTGAAGGTACTCACTTGCTCCATGTTTGTGTACATCACCACCTTGAACAACCCACCAAGCTTCCTGTTTTGGACCATCAAGGTTCGCAAAGTGTCAAAGGCATTGACATTTGTCCAAGGCTTCTCACTGACGTCCCAAAGCTGTCCCGTGTCATCATCTAAGCTCGGGTTGATGATGGCCAAGTCGACCAATTTGGGAGGCACCTGCGTGATTGGAGGAAATAAGAAAAATCAGTACGTTTATTGGTAGGAAGTCAGCCAACCATACCTCGAGAACCAGGCCTGTGCTGTCAAACCTTCCACCGCCGTCTGTCCGACTTCCTCGGTGTTGAAAACGACGCCAGAGGGCTTTGTACCACTTTCGGAAACGGCAGCGTCCATGTAACCCTTCAACAACTGGTTGTTGATGGATCTGAAGTGATGTTGTCCAAGCTTGTCGAAGCTAGGCGAACAAGTACGCATTAATCAATGGAGGAAAGCTGAAGGTGGCCGCTCCCCTTTGCTTGGGGGGACCCAGACAGTCCCATCAAATGGCCATATGACAAGACATGGTGCGGCTTACCCTTCGCATAGGGAAATCCTTTGGGCAAGTCTATTATCGTATGCGCCCAAGAAAATGGCGGTAAATAGGGTTGGCGGATAATCCCCAAAACGAATGAAATCATTTTACTCCATTAAAGTTGGCGGATTTTTAGAAACCGGGGGGCTCCATTAATTGGCTCTAGTTACATATTGGCGGAATCCTTTTTGAATTGTTTTCTTTCCATTCAAGCCAAATTCATGTGTGAGTCACAAGGATTCACAGAGCAGACCAGAGTTGGACGAAAAAAATGCTACAATCCAATTCAGAGTCCGGTGTGGCAGATTTTATACCACCTGTCCTAGGTTTACTCTACCAACAAGCAATAAGCCTCAAGGCCGATCGACAGTACGATTCAAACCAGATTCAGGTATGATTCAAAAGGAAAAACAGAGCAGACCAGAGTTTGATGAAAATAAATGTAACAATCGAATTCGGAGTCAGGTACTCAGGTGCGGTAGATTTTTGTACCACCTAGGTTTATAATGCCAGCAAACACCAAGCCTCAAGGCCGATCGAACATGCGATTCAAACCAGATTCATATGCAAGCCTAGTGGGAGTTGGTGGAAACAAAAGTAGAAAAGGTGTTTGATGGTCTGATGGTCGTTTTAATATAATTTGAACCTTGAGGGTATTGAAGTGAACCCCGCCACAATGTTGACAGACTGCCCTAGTTCTAGGGGCTTCCCGTTTTAGCCCAGGCGCAAAGCCCAACCAGAATTGGCTGGACCCATCCGTCAAATCATACACCATTTTCTTGGGCGCATACGGTATATGCATACGCCTTGAACACTTACCATAGTGTAGTGGGTCATCAACTCGGCCCATAGTGTAGTGGGTCACCCTAACCCGACACATCTCCCCCCTCACCCACACCAACCTTCTTTGTATGACCGGCAACCTTCACCCACACACCTTCACCCCTCACCTACACACAATCCTCCTCACCCACACGCACATACCTTCACATTCACACACCTTCACCCCTACACACCTCCCCCCTCACCCAAACCCACATACCTTCACCGTCACCCGCCCACACACCTTCACCCCTACACACCTCCCCCCTCACCCACATACCTTCACCGTCACCCAACCACACACCTTCACCCCTACACACCTCCCCCCTCACCCACACCCACATACCCCCACCAACCTTCTTTGTATGACCGGCAACCTTCACCCACATACACCCACACCCACGCACCTTCACCCACCCACACACCTTTCCCCTCACCCACACAAAAGATAAAACCCCCCCACACACACACATTCACCCTTACACACCTCCCCCCTCACCCACACACACATACCTTCACCTTCACACACCCACACCTTCACCCACTCGGGGAAGTCGACAGATCGCTAAATGCGTACGAGCGCAGCAGAATGCACGTGGAACACACGCGGGGTCCGCGATTAGTCATAGTCATTTAATGACTAATCACTTCTGACTCAGGCGGTAAGCCCTATACCCGCGTCGCCTGTAGCTCGGAATCCTGAGACATTTCGCCTACATTTAGCCAAGGCGGATTGTCGATGAAATGTCTCAGACTTCTGAGACATTTCGCCTGCACCTCGCCACGCACGGCGGCTTGTGCACGTTAATGAGGCGAAAAGTACGGTATTTATTTTGAGACATTTCGCCTGTACTTCGCCTGCAGGGCGGTTTGGGCACGGTGGTCGGAGAGGTCACATTTCAGGAATATTTTCCAGGAGCATTTCTCAATTACATCAGGATTCGAGAAGATAGATTACATACATAATAAACTATGCACCCATTAACCTATTGATCTACCTATATATTTATGTAAGCATCCTAACACATGTACATCCACTACAGCCCATATATTCCCTATACATCCATTAACCATAGATAGGCAGCGAGCAAAAGACGAGGATCAGCCAAATTGCTGGCTGGAACCATGTAGCTAATTAAGTTCAAGTACAAGTATATATGCAGCCTGCATGCAGCTATCTATTGGTCTACTTATGAAAATATATGCCTGTATATCCACCAAGAAGAAACACACAATCAAAGCTATACATCTATATATCTTCACTGATTCTATTTTATATTTCCATCTTCAGCATGTGTAGTTCCTTCGTGGCAACAATCTTCATCGCAGCCGTAGCATTTCCATCCATCCTTTTGCCCTGCAAGACATGCAGAGCAGGGCATGTGTTAGAGAGCAACCAAGGGCAGGGTTAATGGCAAGGGGCAGGACGGTGCGGTGATGAGCAGAGAATGGCATGCGTTACATAGCAACCAATGGCAGGGAGCAGGGCAGGGGGCAGGAATGTGCTAAACAGAGCAGAGCAGGCATTATAGAGCAATGAATGGCAGGGAGCACGGTAAGGGGCATAAATGCGATAAGCAGATCAGGGCATGTGTTAGAGAGAAAAGCAGGGAAGGGAGCAAAGTACGCCTGGAAAGTGATGATCAGAGAAGGGCATGCGTTCAAGAGGAAGGAAGGGAGCACGGCAAGGGGCAGGACCACAGTGATGAGCATAGCAAGGCATGCATTTGAGAACCAAGAGCATGGATAATGGCAATTGCCAGTATCCCTGCCCCTCTTTGACCTTTAACGCCTGCCCTGCGCTGCTCATCACTGTCGTCTTGCACCTTGCCATTATCCCTGCCCCTCTTTGCTCTCTGACGCCTGCCCTGCTCTGCTCATCACTGTCGTCCTGCCCCTCGCCATTATCCCTGCCCCTCTTTGCTCTCTTTCGCCTGCTCTACTCTGCTCATCACAGTGTCCTGCCCCTTGCCATCATCCCTGCCCCTCTTTGCTCTCTAAACCTGCTCTGCTCTGCTCATCACTGTCGTCTTGCCACTCGCCATTATCCCTGCCCCTCTTTGCTCTCTAACGCCTGCCCTGCTCTGCTCATCACTGTCGTCCTGCCCCTCACCATTATACCTACCAGCTGGTTTGTACTCACCAGAGTAAAGAGGGGCAGGGATAATGGCAAGGGGAAGGACGACAGTGATGAGCAGAGCAGAGCAGGCGTTAGAGAGCAAAGAGGGGCAGGGATAATGGCAAAGGACAGGACGACAATGATGAGCAGGGCAGGGCAGGCGTTAGAGAGTAAAGAGGGGCAGGGATAATGGCAAGGGGCAGGACGACAGTGATGAGCAGAGCAGGGCAGGCATTTGAGAGCAAAGAGGGGGAGGGACAATGGCAAGGGGCAAGACGACAGTGATGAGCAGAGAAAAGCAGGCATTATAGAGCAAAGAGGGGCAGGGATAATGGCAAGGGGCAGGACGACGGTGATGAACAAGGCAGGGCAGGCGTTTGAGAGCAAAGAGGGGCAAGGATAATGGCAAGGGGCAGGACGACAGTGATGAGCAGAGCAGGGCAGGCATTTGAGAGCAAAGAGGGGCAGGGATAAAGGCAAGGGGCAAGACGACAGTGATGAGAAGATAAAAGCAGGCGTTGAAGAGCAAGGAGGGGCAGGGATAATGGTAAAGGGCAAGATGACAGTGATGAGCAGATCAGGGCATGCGTTAGAGAGTAAGGAAGGGCAGGGAGCATGGATAGGGGCAGGATGGTGATTAGCAGGGCATGGCCTGCGTTACAGAGCAATGAAGGGCAGGGAGGATGGCAAGGGGCAGGACAGTGACGTGCAGAGCAGGGTATGTGTTAGAGATCAATGAAGGGCAGTACATAGACAGAGGCATAGTACAGATGCAGTTACAGAGACGATGGCAGAGACAGTGATACAAACATAGACAGATGCGCGTGGGCACTACCTAGGCATGAATCAAGACGTAATTCGCTATGCCACACAATTGTTGCAAAACCGCACCTACAAGCAAGCTTCACTTATCACTTACGTTGTTGTCCAAAAGCCTCATGTGACAGTGGAACATCAGAACTGGGAGGGAAGACAGAGCAATTCTCCCTGCAAATACAGAATGCATGCATAGTTAAATTAAGTAGCACCCTTTACTTCTTATTTGATGATAGTTGAAAGCCCCCTTCACTTGTGTCAACAATGGCCAAGCGCTCAAGCAGACTGACAAGCAAGTATTCATGCGTGCAACAGATAGGCATGCAAGCAACCAAGCCACTTTCCCATGGGCTGAACACTCTATGCCTAGCACCTCAAAGATGCAGTCACCATCCAGATAGTCAGCATATCAGTCACCAGGGAGGAAGACAGAAAGGCAGTCATACAGGCATGAATGCACAAAAGGAGGCATGCAAGCAGGTGGACACTATTTAGGCATGTGATCAAGTCAGAATTCCCTAGGCCACATTGTTGTGAAACCCTATCTACAAGCAACCTTCAGACCGCTACCAGACAGAGCATGGGTCCCTGCAAAAAAGAAGGGCAGGCATAGTTACATTTATTGACACCCTTTGTTTTGTTTTTGCGTATTGGTAGGGAGATCCCCCTGGAAGTCCAACCTGCCTTAAGCTTAGGTACCTGAAACTCAAGTCCTACCCCAGCCTTGCATTGTCCACACTTGCCTGAGTTTACCATGCATAATGTATCTGGAAGAACCAAGCATAAAGACAAGGTTAGACTGTCACCCAACACCCTGCAAAGCAAGGAGAACCAGTCTCCACCACAACACAAGAGGCAACGTGCCAAGACTGCCACAACCACTAGGAGTGAACCCAATGTGAAGATGCATGCCATGGACATGGGTCTAGTGCGTCAGCCAAATAGACACAGTGCTGCCACCATCTATCATGCAGGGTCTCAAGGGATAATTGCCACTCATGATCTCCTGATGCAATGCTTGCAGCCAGGGCAGTGCATGATCCAACTAGAGTGTAAGGCCCCGTGTCCTTTAAAGCTCTACTCAGGCCCAGGAGAGAACAAGTGGAAGTATGACTCACATAAGAGTTGGGAGAAAGTTGTCCCAGCATCCTACTTTGCACAGTGCCAACTAATCATGCTGCCATCCCAAGCTGAAGTCATGCTCCTGGCACAGCAGACTCCACATACCACCAAATTTGACCGTGTACAGAGCAACGTCGAGTGGGCTGCCGAGATGCTGCAATTTATGCAGCTTATACATGCGGTGGCAGTACAGCAGCGCCGACCGGGCTTCCTGGTTGAGGAGTTGACGACGCAAGGGCCGCTGGCTGCAAGATACCATGCCTCCAGCACTGACAACCTACACAGGTCTAGTATAGACGGATCGGTTGCGAGAATTAGCGGAACCGGTGTAAGGGAATTTGTGTAGGAGAGAGGAGCAGAGCATATGTAAATTTTCAAAAACAATCTGACGCACTACTTCGCGCTTGTCCACGCGGAAGGCGGAAGAGGGCGTTGCGTAGTAATACTGGAAAGAAAGCTGGAAATAAAGGAGGGAATAAAGCAGGACGCCAGAAATATCAAGTAGCAATAAACACATGCTTTGGGCAAGGGAGGGGCTTACCTTAGCCATATTGCAAAGGCTCTAATCGGTGGGCTCTAATCGTACGGTCATTTCGCCATGCCGCGTCCAATCCGCCTTGGCTAAATGTACGTGAAAGACTGGTGAAAGGACACCCTGGGAAAGCATCTATCAAAATTAGTAAGAGCACTGACAGGTCATCGCAAGTCACACTAATATTTCAGTGTGACTTAGGCTTTCATCACAGTGATAAAATCGTCATGGTTTCGCCCTACAACAGCGCCATTTTCGACGCATGCAGCGAAAGCACATCGTTGACTTGAGGTGTCCATTTTCCCGAATGAAAGCATTTCACCAACGAGTAGTTCGCGCTAGTACTTCGTTGCCTAATTGTTCATTCTATCTCGGAATCGCTGGCAGAGCTTTGCAGGTTTGCAAGAATGACCCCTCGAAAAGGTTGCTAACAGACCCTCGAGCGACAGAAAGTTGCATAGCTCTTTGCGTATTAGAACTCAGTAGTTAACGTGCGATCGAGGAGTTATTGGTCACGCTTCAGTCTACGAAAAGTTCTGGGAGTCTGTCGGTATCGCTGGTTTGTGGTGAGCCGAGACATTTCGTCCACAGTACGCCTACATTTATCTGTAGTTCCGCTGCAAATCGTGTCTTTCGCCTACATTTAGCGAAATTGCCACTTCCCCGAGTGACCCCAACACACACATCCCCCCTCACCCACACCCACATACCTTCACCTTCACACACCCACAAACCTTCATCCCTACACACATCCCCCCTCACCCACACCCACATACCTTCACCTTCACACACCCACACACCTTCACACATCCCCCCTCACCCACACCCACATACCTTCACCCCCACACACCTTCACCCCTACACACCTCCCCCTTCACCCACACCCACATACCTTCACCTTCACCCACACCCACACCTTCACCTTCACACACCCACACACCTTCACCCCTACACATACCCCCCCTCACCCACACACACATACATTCACCTTCACCCACCCACACACCTTCACCCCTACACACATCCCCCCTCACCCACACCCACATACATTCACCTTCACCCACACACACACATTCAGCCCTACACACATCCCCCCTCACCCACGCCCACATACCTTCACACACCCACACACCTTACCCCCACAGCCCCCCCCCCCCCCCCCCCCCCCCCCCCCCCCCTCACCCACACCCACATACCTTCACCTTCACCCACCCACGCACCTTCACCCCTACACACATCCCCCCTCACCCACACCCACATACCTTCACCTTCACCCACCCACGCACCTTCACCCCTACACACATCCCCCCTCACCCACACCCACATACCTCCACCTTCACACACCCACGCACCTTCACCTTCACACACCCACACACCTTAACCCCTACACCCCCCCCCCCCCCTCACCCACACCCACATACCTTCACCTTCACCCAACCACACACCTTCACCCCTACACCCACATATCCCCACCAACCTTCCTTGTATGACCGGCAACCTTCACCCACCCACACACCTTCACCCCTACACACCTCCCCCCTCACCCACACGACCATACCCCCACACTCCTTCTATGTATGACCGGCCGCCTCCACCTTCACCCACATACACCCACACACCTTTCCCCTCACCCACACAAACAATAACACCCACACCCAAACCCACATACCCCCACCCACCTTCTATATATGACCGGTCGCCCCGCGGTTTAAAGCCCGGCCCCTTCTGGATCATCGTGCTGAGGCACTTTATAGCGCATGCATTGCCAGCGAGCAGGCTGGCGCAGAGCAGCACGTTTAAAGCACGAAGTCGCAAGTCAATTCGGGACAGCCGGGCCATTTTCGTTGCTTTGCTACGCGACTTGGCCTGATTGGCAGGGAGCGCGCTCGATGGTAGATCGGGATTGGGATCGAATGAAGTAGGCAAGGGGAGGGGGGTTGGTTGTGGATTGGGGTGCGGTGGGGAGCAAGGTGGAGGAGTTTCTTACAGACATACAGATGAATACGAGCGGTTTTGACAGGTAGGACCAGGGCAAGGGGTGGGACGTCAATTTCTCTGTACCCCCCCCCCCCCCCCCCACCCACACACACACACACACACACATACGCACACCGGACCCTCACCCATCAATAGACCCCACTAGGTGGACCCCACGGATACATCCGCCCACCACGATGGCTCGGTAAAAATGGAGAATAGGGGGGTCGAACCCCTGACCTGTCCCACTCTTACTACTGAGCTAATTCCCCTAGATCGATATGTAGGTAACAAAATTACAGGATACTATAACTATTTGTGAAGCTAAAATTGCGGTTGATTAATGTTTTGTTTCGAGCCCCGCTGCCGGAAGACTGACGGCGGGTGGTTTCTCGAGTCTGACTTTAGGGCGGTGTTGTTTCACTGCTAGGACATGAGCCCCTGATGAGGTCTGCCAAGTGTGGTGGATTCTCTTGCCTCTGTCATGTGTGCATGCTTTCTGAGTCTTTCTAGGTTGGTTACTGGCCTCTCTGTTTTTCGGCTGGCCTCCCCCTTTCCTTCATGGGGTGTCTATGGTTATCATCCTTGACACTCCGGTCCTTTTCTGCAAGTTGGTTGTGTCGGGTTGACTTGTGCTTTCTTCCTTTGAGGGCATTATCGCTGCATATTAAGGTGCTCATAGCGTATGCCCTTGGGTGGCATTTAGTTCTTTTAGTTCGGCCTTCCTTTCTTGTGGTTGGTGGGCTTGGTGTTCTGGATTGCATACTTCTGCATCCATCCATCCCCTTTCCGCTCTCCTTTCCGCCTCTAGTTTGTTTCCTTTTTTGAACTTGACCTAGTTTGTTTTCAGGTTTGTCCGTTTGTGGGGGTGCCTTCAAAACCCTCGTGTTTCCGGTGTATAAAAATTGGATGTTCGGCAGGCTGTGCTGCTGTCCAGTCTCGGCAGTGATGTGCTGAGTTTAAAATTGAAATTGAAATTGTTACATCCGTGTAATACCGTTACTCACAGTACGTGGAGTTAAGGACACCATAGCGTAAGCCGGAGCTAGCTATAGTCACCGTTTGCTGAGTTTATGTAACGAACCGTCTCTCTCATTAATTGAAATGCCCTTGGGTGGTTCGTAGTTCTTTTCGTTCGGCCTTCCTTTCTTGTGGTTGGTGGGCTTGGTGTTCTGGATTGCATACCTTTACATCCCTCCCCTTTCCGCTCTCCTTTACGCCTCTAGTTTGTTTCCTTTTGGGGACTTGACCTAGTTTGTTTTTAGGTTTGAGGGGGTGCCTTAAAAACCCTCGTGCTTCCGTGTTATACAATTGGATGGTTGGCAGCCTGTGCTGCTGTCCAGTCTCGGCAGTGATTTGCTGAGTTTATGTAACGAACCCTCTCTCTCCCTCTTGAAATATTTGGCGTTATAGCTAACGGCATAGTCTCGCATTTACCTTTAGATAGGGAGTGTTAAGGCTGCCTACTTCACGTCCTGTGAGTAACGGTATTACACGGATGTAACAATTTAAATTTGAATTAAGGCTGCCTTTTTGGGGATCAGGGTAAAGACAGCAGGGTCTAGACCCTGGCTAGACAGCGCGTGGCAGGAAGGACGCCAGGAGATGCTGCTTACGGGAAGCTGGCACTGTGTCACAGAGTGTGACACAGTACAGACAGAAAAGCAGTTACTATCTACAGGTATAGTTCTAAGGAAGTACAGTAGTAGTCACCAAGACATAAAACGATCGAGTGAACCGCAATTGATGCTGATAGATCTCTATGCCTCTCTCCTTGTTTGTCTGGTGGATATCTGGTCTGGTGGATTTGTCCTGTTACGTCTTCTTGTAAAATCTCGTTTATTAGGCCTCGGCAACTCTCAGCCCTTCAACAATGTACACTTATTTCGCTCTCTATGCCTTGGTAGTTCGCTCTGCTTATTTGTTAAGCTTTTTCATTAGCTTTTTCTTACGCTTTTGGGGAGGTTACCTCCTGGACCAGGTTCTGAGGGGTATGTTGCCCAAACTCTTACTGTTATAAAACTGGCCTGCTGCCCCGGCGCTGTTCAGTCTCGGCATTGATTTTTGCTGATTATGTAACAATTTCCTCTCTCATATTTTGTGGAGGTTACCTCCTGGACCAGCTGAACTCCGTGTCCTAATAATAGTAACCCATATTAGCCTCTTTCAGTGATAAACAATGGTCTCGTGGTACACCAAATCGCTTGATGATGAAGAGTCGGGGGGTCGACTCCCCCATCGGTTGCTCATGGCGTTGCAGGTCGTCGTCAACCGAAATGGTAGCTTGTCCAGTTGAGGTTGGAGCCCGCTTTCCTTTTTTTTCTTACGACGGCTCTCTTCACTCGGGGAAGTCGACAGATCGCTAAATGCGTACGAGCGCAGCGGAATGCACGCGCAAGGCCACCACCCCCCAGGGGCCCCCCGGGGGGAACGCACGCGAGGTCCGCGATTAGTCATAGTCCTTTAATGACCTGGCACTTCTGACTCTAGCGGTAAGCCCTATACCCGCGTTGCGTGTAGCTCAGAATCCTGAGACATTTCGCCTACATTTAGCCAAGGCGGATTGTCGTCAAAATGTCTCAGACTTCTAAGATATTTCGACGGCATCTCGCCACGCACGGCGGCTTGTGCACGGTAATGAGGCGAAATGTTCGGTCTTTTGAGACTTTTCGCCTGTACTTCGCTTGCATGGCGGCTTGGGCACGGTGGTCGGAGAGGTCACATTTTCAGGAATATTTTCCAGGAGCATTTCTCAATTACATAAGGATTCGAGAAGATAGATTACATACATAATAAACTACCGTATGCATCAATTAACTTATTGATCTACCTATATATCTATGTAAGCATCCTTACACATGTACATCCGCTACATCACATATATTTCCTCTATATCCATTAACCATAGATAGACAGCGTGCAAAAGACAACGAGCAGCCAAATTTCTGGCTGGAGCCATGCAGCTAATTAAGTTCAAATACAAGTATATAGGCAGCCTGCAGGCTGCTATCCATTTGTCTACTTTCCACCTTCAACATGTATAGTTCCTTCGTGGCAGCAATCTTCATCGCAGCTGTAGCATTTCCATCAATCCTCTTGTCCTGCAAGACATGCAGATCAGGGCAAGCTTTAGAGAGCAAAGAAGGATACAGGGATAATGGCAAAGGGCAGGGACGACAGTGATGACAAGGGAGGGCAGGGCGTTAGAGAGCAAAGAGGACAGGGATAATGGCATGCAGGGGCAGGGACGACAGTGATAAGCAAGCAGGGCAGGCGAGTAGAAGAGCACAGAGGGGCAGGAACAATGGCAAGGGGAAAAAGACCGACAGTGATGAGCAGAGCAGGGGTAGGTGTTAGGAGTAATGGAGGATAGGATAATGGCAGAGCAGGACGACGGTGATTGAACAAGGGAGCGCGCAGGTGTTAGAGAGCGAAAGAGGGCCAGGGATATGGAAAGGGGCAGGAGGACAGTGCATTGAGAAGAGCAGGGCAGGCGTTAGAGAGCACAGAGGGGCAGGGACAATGGCAAGGGGAAAGTCGAAAGTGATGAGCAGAGCACGGTAGGCGTTAGGTAGTAAAGGAGGGGCAGGATAATGGCAAGAAGGCAAGCATCAGTGATCAACGAAGGCAGGGAATGCGATAGAGAGGCAAAGAGGGGCAGGGATAATGCAAGGGGGCAAAAGACGACAGTGATGAGCAGAGCAGGGTAGGTTGTTAGGGAGTAAGGAGGGGCAAGGGATAATGGCAAGAGCAAGACATCAGTGATCAAACACGGCAGGGGAATGCGTCGTAGTAGAGAGCAAGAGAAAGGGCAGGGATAATGGCAAGGGGCAAGACGACAGTGATGGGCAGAGCAGGGTAGGTGTTAGGGAGTAAGGAGGGGCAGGGATAATGGCAAGAGGCAAGACGGCATAGTGATGAACAAGGGAGGGCATGCATATAGGAGAGCAAAGAGGAGGAGGGACAATGGGCAAAGGGGCAAAAGACGACAGTGATGAGCAGAGCAGGGTAGGTTTTAGGGAGTAAGAGCCGAGGGGACAGTTGGAATAACTATCAAGGCAAGATCATAGTGATCAACAAGGCAAGGCATGCAATAGGAAGAGCAATGAGAGGTAGAGTAGGTATAATGGCAAGGGGGAGATACAAGTGATGAACAAGGGAGGCAGGCGTCAGAAGAGCAAAGAGGGGAAAGGTAATATCGGCAAGGGCAAAAGAGAGGACAGTGAATGAGCCAGAGCAGGCAGGTTTTAAAAAGTAAGGAGGGCATAGATAATGGCAAGGGCAGGACGGACGGTGATGAACAAGGGAGCGCAGGCGTCAAGAGGGAAGAGGGGGCAGGGTGAAATGGCAAGGGCAGGAAGAACAGTGATGAGCAGAGCAGGGCACGCGTAGAGAGCCACAGAGGGGCAGGGACAATGGCCAAGGGGGCGGGCATGAACGACAGTGGGTGATCAGAGCAGGGTAGGTTTAGGGAGTTAAGGAGGGACAGGGATAATGGATATTGCAAGACAGCAAGTGATGAACAAGGCAGGGCATGACAATAGAGAGCAATGAGAGGCAGGGATAATTGGCAAGGGGCAGGATGACAGTGATTGAACACAGGAGGGTAGCGTTAGATAGCAAAGAGGGGCAGGATAATGGCAAAGGGCAAAAGAGGACAGTGATGAGCAGAGCAGGGGTAGGTGTTAGGGAGTAAGGAGGGACAGGGATAATGGGCAAGGGGCAAGGACGACGGTGATGACAAAGGGACGCAGTGTGTTAGAGAGCGAAGAGGGGCAGGAGATATTTTGCAAGGGGCAATGGTAGGACAGAAGTGATGCAAGCAGGGCAAGGCGTTAGAGCACGAGACAGATGGGGGCAGGGACAGAATGGTAAGGGGAAAGTCGGGAATACAAGTGATGAGCAGAGCACGGTAGGCGTTAGGTAGTAGGAGGGGCAGGGATATATGGCAAGAAGGCAAGACATCAGTGATGCAACAAGGCAGGAATGCGATAGAGGAGGCAAAGAGGGCAGGGATATGGCAAGGCAAGACTACAGTGATGAGCAGAGCAGGGTAGGTGTTAGGTAGTAAGGAGGGGCAGGGATAATGGCAAGAGGCAAGACATCATTATCAAATCAAGGCAGGAATGCGATAGAGAGCAAAGAGGGGCAGGGATAATGCAAGGGCAATACGACAGTGATGAGCATTAGCAGGGGTAGAGTGTTGTTAGTGAGTAAGGAGGGGCAGGGATAATGGCAAGAGGCTTCGGCAGGTGATGAACAGGAAGGGCATGCAATAGAGATCAAAGAGAGGTAAGATAATGGCAAGGGGGCAGGGACGACAATGTGATGAACAGAGCAGGGTAGGTGTTAAGGGAGTAAGGAGGGGCTGGGATAATGGCAAGGGGCAAAAAGACGACAGTGATGAAGCAGAGCAGGGTAGGTGTTAGGCGAGTATAGGGAGACGACAGGGATATTATGGCAAGGGCAGGACCGGACGGTGTTGAACAAAGGGAGCGCATGGTGTTAGAGAGCTAGAAAGGCGGCAGGATATGGAAAGGGGCAAGGAACAGTTGATGATATGCAGGGCAGGCGTTAGGAGAGGCAGGACAATGGCGAAGGGAGTCGAAAGTTGATGTAAGCATGAAGCACGGTAGGCGTTAGTACAGGGCACGCCGTTAGATCATTAGGAGGAGGGTAAATGGCGAGTAGAGAGAGGGGAAGAGAGGGGGCAGCCAGGAATGGTGCAGGGTAGAGGGTACGGAACACGATAGGGCGATTCATATTGGCAAATGAATCCGAAAGTCGCAAAGACTGAGCGTCAAAGAGCGTGATTGAATTGCGGGAGGGCATGAGCACGGCATTAATGATGCCAGATAGTGTGTTATGAGCGTAGGATTAAGGAAGGCCAAGGGATCAATGGCATGCAGAGGGAAGTGACATCAAGAGTTTGATCAACAAGGCTAGGGAATTGCGATAGAAGAGCAAAGAGGGCAGGGATAGTATGGCAAGGGGCAGAAGACGAAGCAGTGATTGAGTAGAGCAGGGTAGCGTTATGAAAAAAAATAAAAAAAGAGGGGTGGGGATATGGCAAGAAGGGCAAGACAATCAGTGATCAACAAGGCAGGGAATGCGATTTAGAGAGCAAGAGGGGCAGGGATATGCAGGGGCAAGACGACAGTGATGAAGCAGAGCAGGTAGGTGTTAGGGAAGTAAACGAGGGGCAGGAATACATGGCAGAGGCAAGACTGCAGTGATGAACAAGGGAGGCATGCTAATAGAGAGCAAAGAGGGGAGGGCACAATGGCAAGGGGCAAGAAGACACAAAGGATGAGCAGGGTAGTTTTAACGGAGTAGGAGGGGCAGGGATAATGAAGCAGGCAAGACATCAGTGAATGAACAAGGCTAGGGAATTGCCGATAGAGAGCAAGAGGGGCTAGGGATAATGGCAAGGGGAAGACGACAGTGATGAGCAGAATTCAGGGTAGTGGTTAGGGATAACGAAGGGCAGGATAATGCACAAGAGCAAGACGGCAGTGATGAACAAGGGAGGCGCAAGCAATAAGAGAGCAATAAGAGGGGGAGGGACAATGGCAAGGGGCAAATAGACGACAAGTGAGAGCAGCGGTAGGTTTGGGAGTAAGGAGGGGACAGAGGATTATGGCAAGAGGCAGAGAGCATCAAGTTGATCAACAAAGGCAGGATGCGATAGAGAGCAAGAGGGGCAGGGATATATGGCAAGGGGCATAGACGACAGTTGATGAGCAGAGCAGGGTAGTGTGAGATATATAAAGGAAGAGGGCAGGGATCAATTGCAAGAGGCAAAGACATCAGTTTCACATAGGCAGGGAAGGCGATGATGAGAGCAAAGAGGGGCAGGGATAATGGGCATAGGGGCAATGACGACAGTGTAGAGCATAGCAGGGTAGGTTATGGATAAGGAGGGGCAGGGATAAGGCAAGAGGCTATGAAAGGCAGTGATGAACAGAGGAAGTGGCATGCAATAGAGATCAAAGAGAGGTAAGGATATATGGAAGTGGCAGGACGACAGTGATGGATACGAGCAGGGTAGGTGTTAAAGAGGAGTAAGGAGGGGCTGGGATAGATGGAAGGGGCAAAAAGCACAGTGAGAGCAGAGCAGGGTAGTGTAGGGAGAGAGGAGAGACCAGATAATGGCAAGGGCAGGACGACGGTGAATGAACAAAGGGAGGCATTGTGATAGAGAGCGAATGAGGGGCAGGAATATTGGCAAGGCAAGGAGACAGGTGGATGAGCCAGAGCAAGTCGGCAGTGGAGTTCGTTAGAGGACACAGATGTTGGTGGACAGGACAGATGGTCATAGGGAAAGTCGATAAGTGATGGCAAAGGAGGTAGGACGTTAAGTTTTAGTGTATCTGAGAGTAAAGGAGGGGATCTTGGGCGGCAGGATGGGGATAATGGCAAAGAGAGGCAAACATCAGTGTCAACGATACAAGGCATGGAGATGCGATAGACGAGCAAAGAGGGGCGAAGTATAGAGTATTAATGGCAAGGAGCAAAACGAACTAGTGATGAGCAGAGCAAGGGTAGTGTTATGGAGTAACGTAGGGGTCAGTGATAGTATGGCATAAGAGCAAGGAAACGGCAGTGATGAACAAGGGAGGCAAGGATGCAAAAGAGAGCAAAGAGGGGGAGGGACATATGGCAAGGTGGGCAGCCCAAAAAGAAAAAAAGGAAACGGGGACAGTGATGACAGGGTAGGTTTTAGGAGAAGGAGGGGCAGGGATAAGGGTAAGAGGCAAGACGAATCAGTTGTCAACACGTCAAGGCAGTAATGCGATAGAGGAGCAAAGAGGGTGCCAGGGATAATGGCAAGGGGCAAACGACAGTGATCGACAAGCATGGGTAGGTTAGGGAGTAACGAGGGCAAGGAAATGGTAAAGGTGTGTCGAGTCAAGAACACATGACAAAACAAGGGCAGGGAATGGCGATATGAGGGAGAGTAAAGAGGCAGATAATGCAAGTGGCAAGCGACAGTTATAGCAGATGCAGTGGAGGTGTTTAGGGATGAAGAGAGGGCGGGGATAATTGCAAGAGGCAAGACACAAAGTTCAGCAGTGGATCACATAAGCCAGGGAATGCGATAGACGAAGCAAAGAGAGATGCGGGAATATACTATGGCAAGGGGCAGAACGACAGTGATAGCAGGCAGGTGGTGTTTAGGAGTACCCGAGGGGGCAGGAGGGATAATGGATAAAAGCAAGACGCGCCGGACGGCAGTGATGAACAAGGAGGCATGCCATAAGAGATGCAAAAGGGCAGGGAACAATGGCCAAGGGGCAAAAACAACAGTGATGAGGTTCAGCAGGGAGGTTTTACTTAAAGGAGTAGGAGGGGGGCACATAAGGGATATGTTCATGGTAAGAGACGCGTAGGTGTAGGCAAAGAACATATGTGAGTCAACAAAGGCAGGGAATAGCCCGATGAGAGATAAATGAGGGGGCAGGGATTAAGGGCAGTAAGGGGGCAAAAGCGACAGTGATGAAGCATAGCAGGGTAGGTGTTAGGGAGTAAGATAGGGGCGCAGGGATAATGTCAAGAGCTAACATGGCATGATGAAAAGGGGGGCATGCAATGTATCTTTTAATCTCGTTATCATCTTAAATGTTTCGGATTTGTATATATTTTATGAGATCTTAATTAGAGACGGGTAAAGGGTGATATGCAAGGGGCAGGACGTACAGTGATGAAAAGAGATTATATTAATTGCAGAGCGGTAGTGTAAGGAGTTAAGGGGAAAAAAAGAGGGCTTGGGATTTTAAATAATATAAAAAATCAAGGCAAAAAGAACAGTCAGTGATTTTTTTTTGTGACCGCAGAGTCAGCAACTATCCGAGGTGTTATTGGTGAGGAAGTAAGAGAGACAGGATAATGGCAAGGGGCAGGACGACGGTGATGACAAAGGGAGCGCAGTGTTAGAGAGCGAGGGGCAGGGATATTTGCAAGGGCAGAGATTACAGTGGAGGCCAGAGCAGGGCAGCGTTATGAGAGCACAGATTGCAGGGAAATGGCAAGGGAAAAGTCGAAAGGAGAGCAAAGCCGGTACCGGCGTTACTGTAAGGGCAGGGGCAGATAAAAAGGTAAGGAGGCAGACAGTTATCAACACAAGCAGGGAAGCGATAAAGGAGCAAGAGAGGGGGCA
>JAJSRW010001871.1:0-28958 GCA_022414725.1 Microglena sp. YARC
TGAGGGATAGATGAACATTGAACATGGCAGCCCGGACTATACTCTGGAGCTTTGACATAGTTGGATTGGTGAACGCGAAGAAAGTTGGACATCCAGTGTCCTTGCGGATTATAGCTCGGAAGCATTTACATACTTGATTAAGTGATAGGAGATTTGCCCGAAGTGGGAGCATTGAACAGTCGCGAGTGTGCTGCCGATTATACTCGGGCGTGATCATTACTTGATTAGTGAATGATTGCGTAGTTGAGCATTGAACATCGCGTGTCCTCCCGACTATAATCAGAACATTGACTTATTGATTAGAAAAAGAGTCGGAAGGAATGAAATTGATCATCCGATGTGCCCTCCGCGACTATACTCGGAGCCTTTGACATAGTTGATTGGTAAAATATTGCTGAAGATTGAAGATTGAATCATCCAGGTCCTGCCGATTATACTCGGGAGCTATATACTTGATTAGTGAGGATTGCGGGAAGTGAGCATTAACATCCAGGTCCTTGCCGACTATTAATCGGAGCATGACTTAGGTTGATGGATAAGATGCGGAGATTGAACATGGAACATCCAGTCCCCACTATACTCGGGAGCTTTGAATATTTGATTGGAATCGGAGGTTGAAGATTGAACATCCAGTGTCCTGCCGATTATACTCGGGAGGTCATAGACATAGTTGATTATAATATTGCGGCAGATGATAGTATGACTCAAGTGTCCGGCCGATTATACTCGGGAAGCGTATGACATACTGTTGATTAGTGGGAGTGATTGCGGTAGTTGGAGCATTTGAACATTAGTTTTTCCCTCCCGGACTATAATCGCGGGAGCATTGACTTGTGATTAGAAAATGATTTGGAGGAAGATTGAACATTGAACATCGATGTCCTTGCCCGACTATACTTCGGGAGCTTGGGACATAGTTGATTGGTATAATTATGCGGAAGATTGAAGAATTGGAAACATCCAGTGTCCTGCCCGATTATACGCCGGAGCATTTACATACTTGATTAGGGTGATGATTGCGGAAGTTTTGAGCATTGAACATCCAGTGCTCCTGCCGATTATTACTCGGAGCATTTTGACATCACTTGCATAGTGGAAGATTGCGGTAGTTTGAGATTGAACATCCATGTCCTCCCGACTATAATCGGGGAACATTGACTTAGTTGATTAAAGAAAAAGATTGCGGAGATTGACATTGATCTCACCGAGGGTCCTCCGACTATTACTCGGGAGCTTGACATAGATTGATTGGTAAATTTTGCTGAAGATTGAAGATTGAAACAACATTCCAGTGTCCTGCCGGTGAATTATACTTCCGGGAGCATTGAACATACTCTTGATTAGTGAAAGATTGCGGAAGTTTGAGCATTGAACATCCAGTGTCCTCCCGTACTATAATCGGGAGCAAAATTGACTAGTTGATTTGATTAGATTGCGGAAGAATTTGAACATGGAACAACATCGATTCCTCCCGACTATACTCGGGAGCTTTTGACATATTTGATTGGTAAATTATTGCGGAAGGTTGATAGATTGAACATCCAGTGTCCTGCGATTTATACTCGGGAGCATTGACATAGTTGATTGGTAATATTGCGGCAGATTGAGCATTGAACATCCAGAGTCCGGCCGATTATACTCGGGGAGCATTGACATACTGATTAGAAACTGAATGATTGCGGAAGTTTGAGCATTGAACAATCCAGTGTCCTCCCGACTATAATCGGGAGCATTGACTTAGTTGATTAGATAAGATTGCGGAAGATTGAACATATGGACATCCGATGTCCTCCCGACTATACTCGGGAGCTTTGACATAGTTTGATTGGTAAATTATATTGCGGAAGAGTTGAAGATTGAACATCCAGTGTTGTCCTGCCGATTATACTTTTCGGGAGCATTGACCATAGTGATTGGTAAAATTATTGCTGCAGATTGAGCATTGAACATCCACGAGTCCTGCGATTATACTCGGGAGGCATTGACATACTTGATAGTGAAAGATTGCGGTGAAGTTTGAGGCATTGAACATCCAGTGTCCTCCCGACTATAATCGGGAGCATTGACTTAGTTGATTTTGATAAGATTGCGGGAAGATTGAACATTGAACATCCGATGTCCTCCCGACTATAATCGGGAGACGCCCAAGGAGGACCGTATTACAAAATCAGTGACGCGCGTGGTTTAAGTTGATGCGATCGACATGAGACTACGATGCAGGGAACAGACTTGACTGCAATGGTTCATTCACGCAAACGAGGTGGATCGATTGCGAAACGGAGATAACAAACAAAAACGCCCAAAGGAGGACCGAAGTCCTTCCCGACTATAAACCGGAACGCCCAAGGAGGACGGTATATTGCAAAATCAGTGAAATGCGCGTGTGTAAGTTGATGCAGAATCGACATGACTACGATGCAGGGAATAGACTTGAACTGCAATGGTTCATTCACGCTGAACGAGTGATTGATTGCGAAAGGAGATAACAATTTGAATACGATGAACTTACAAAAGTTTGTCGGCGATCTGCCCTCTTCGTTGATTGTAGTGGGCTTGACCTCGTCGCTTCCTTTTCCTGCCTTCTTCGCGGAGCCTGAAGGAAATGGAAAGAGTGCGGAAGTTACGCAATATCCTATCGAATTTGAAAGCGGCAGTTGCGGTCAGGACACAATGGTTGTTTCGAACGGTGTACATCTCACAGCGTACGTAATATTCAAAATGTACCTGTCAGATTTGAAAATTTCGACCTGAAGCCGTGGTGCACCAGTACAGGCCGTTCGATTGCTCTCTACCCGGCGTCAGGTGAAGGCTCTTTTTGTAAAGATCGAGGTGACCTCCTGTCGCCAGGACCAAAGTCCTTGAAATCGTTCCCCGAGCTTGTCCTTCGCATGGTCTCAACCCACGCCTTAATTTCCACCAGGTCTTGTCGGCGATAAAATCCGCCCTTGCGACGCTAACAGGAAGGTTCCGCGCATTTTATACCACCATGAAGTAGAGCGCAGAATGTGAAACTGGGTATGCTTGATAGGGCTCCAGACCTGCCTCCGAACGCTTAGTAACTTCATCTGGGCTGGCTTGGATTCCCTCGCAAGGGTGAACATGTCGACCAGAAAGCATCAGCTCCACACACTTGGCCTGCATTCGCCGCGAAATCTCAACCAGTGAGAGTGCGTAGCCGCTAACATTGAAGGCTGGGGTCCACCAGCAAACGACTTCAATGTTCATTGGCTCTTGGGCGCGGCCTTGGTCCATTCGTCCATGACACCGCATCCCCAAAACCTGCTCGCCCGCGTTGACTTTTACTTCCACGGTACCGTCATCGTGGACGCTGCGTAAGACAAATAGGTTGGTAGAGCAAATGATTCAGATTATGTGGAGAAACAACCCCACAGTCCCGATCGTAGTCGGGAGCATTTGACAAACACCCAACGCGCGAATGATACAAAAACACATGGTACTCGTGAATACACACAGTCCTTTCACCGATTCATAATCGGGAGCATTGACAAAACCCAACAAGGGAGAATGATTCAAAAAACATGTACTCGGCATACAACACAGTCCTCCCGATCGTTTAGTCGGGAGCATTGACAAACCCAACGCGCGAATTGATACAGAAAACATGTTACTCGGCATACACAACAGTCCTCCCGATCATAATCGGAGCATTGACAAACCCCAACGCGCGGAATGATACAGAAAACATGTACTCGGGCATACACACAGTCCTCCCGATATAATCGGAGGCATTGACAAACCCAACGAGCGAATGATACTGAAACATGTACTCGGCATACACACAGTCCTCCCGATCATAATCGGGAGCATTGACAAACCCAACGAGCGAATGATACAGAAAACATGTACTCGGCATACACACAGTCCTCCCCGATTCATAATGGGAGGCATTGACAAAACCCAACGAGAGAATGATACAGAAAAACATGTACTCGGCATACACACAGTCCTCCCGATCATAATCGGGAGCATTGACAAACAAACAGCGAAATGATACAAAAAAAAAACATGTTACTCGGAATACGCACAGTCCTCCCGATCATATCGGGGCATTGACAAACCCAACAGAGAATGATACAGGAAAACATGTACTCAGAATACATTGCAGTCCAAATTCATAACAGCAACACCCATCTGAACTTACTTGACTATAGCCGGGCACGGAATAAAGATTTGCTTTCCATCTTGTTCTGCCTTCCGCCATAGTCCATCTTCAAGTCGTTCTATGCAGAGCTGATAGGGGGACTTCCTACCCTTGCGAAGAAGCGCATCTCGTTCACTGTCCCATGCGGACGATAACCTATCTTGTGGCACGCTCTAATCGATCCTCATCTTCATTACCCACGTAGGTGAAGGTGACATATGGTTGCCCAATTACAATTTGGAGTCGCAATCACTTTCATCTCTGGCGATCTCGGTAAAATCCAAGGGGTCCATCAAGGTTGTGAGGTCTTCAACCCAAACCAATAGGTGGTTGTTGTGGTGGCCCCTCTCTTACCCATTCACGTGTTACCGCATCAGCTCCTGGTGTACGTCCTCAGGTAAGTTTTCTGCTGCACGGACTTGTTTAGACTTGCTTGTGACACCACCACCTTTTTGGAGGGGGGGACATGCTACTGTTCGCAAAAGCTCTCAAAACTGTATTGAAGGACAGAGTCCTAGGTTGCAACAGTCGAGGTTTCGCAGCACTGCAGCTGGGTTGTCGAGGTTGCGCAGGCACTGCAGCTGGTCGTCGAGGTTGCGCAGGCTGGGTAGCTACAGCACCAGAGCGTAAAGGTTTAGGTTGCACAGGTTGCTGCTTAGGTATTTTCCCGGGAACAACCCTTGAATGGTGGCTTGTTACCAGAAGTTGGAGAAGAAAGACCAACTGTCTCTCCGCGTTTGTTTACGACGTGAATCGGTTTGCGTAGGTTGGAAGTTAGGGAGGAGAAGGGGTGTCTCTTAAAAGAATTCACCTCGTCAGGGTCCTTCGGCGGCATATACCGACATAGCAAGCAAACTGATAGGACCTTGGACCCAACATCAAGCGGTCGAACTATGGCTCTAGTTATTCACGTACTGCCAAAATACAGTCTTGTGTTCCCGAATTGATTCTTACAGTATTAGCCCTTGCAGTTTGCTAGGCCCCGGTCTATGTCAAAGCTCCCGAGTATAGTCGGAAGTTGCTGGTCCCGGGTCTAGGTCTGCTGGTAGCGGTTTACAGATCGACCCCGGTAACATTTGGGCTGGTCCCGGGTTTCCGCGATCACTCACCCGACGGCAGGCCCCACTGTCGATTCCTTCTTATCATCTTTGGCAGGCTTAGTTTTCTTTGAGGGGAAGGGGCAAAATGGACGCTACCCCTTCCCCAGGAAATTGGATTGGGCATACACCACTGGGTTGAGCCTATGTTGCCGGTACCTCGACGTCGACAACTAGATTTTCGAGAAATTCCAGTGGCGACGATGCGATCGAAACCGTGCCAGCCGAAGAGAGCGACATAGTTACCAACTCTGATACCGTGAATCAATTCGACAAGCTTATTTACCTGTAAGTGCAAGAACACATTGTCACTTGGTACTCCCACAGGATGTAATTCGCGAACGACGAAAATGAATTCGCCGAGCTCGAACCTGCCGAAAGGCAACGTCGATGCTACATCGAATTGAATGCACTGGCAAGCAAGCGGGATCGCAAGACAGGGACAAGGAGTGTGTCGACAAGGTAGTTGTAATTTGAAATTTGAAATTGTTACATCCGTGTAGAACCGTTACTCACAAAAGGTAGGTTGTCAATAATTTGATCTTGCGCCTGAAGCGCCTGATGCGCCTGATGCGCCTAAAGATTTTTGAAATGTATTATGACTCGAACTTAACGATTCTTTTGCTCGTTCAGGATATTGGGCGTTGACGTTTTGCAAGTCATTTTATCAGGCTGCATCCGTAATCGGTTCAAATGCATGGCTAGCGATAAGTGGTCAGATCAAAAACAACAGAGAGTAAGTTATCCCGAATTCTCATGTGGTTACAGTGCACTTTGCTTCCTCCCGATTATGCTCGGGACAACCCAATACATCAGGCAACCGTATAATGATCCATTCTACCCTCCCGATTATAATCGGGAGCATCCATAACAATAAGCGACCTAACCTCGTTCCATTGGACCCTGTCTAGGTTTTGAACCTGCTGTGAAGGTGAGGAGGAAGAGGAGTGCACCCGCAGTGTTGAGGGACAATTTCAACGCTGCGATGAAATCTCTCGTAGATGAGTTTGGGGAGTCAATGCCGCACCAGACTTCATATGCTCCAGGATCTAGAGGAAGGAAAAAATCTAAGGTCATGCGCCCTTTGATTTTTTTTACATTGCGGCATATTTCCAAGCAAGCAAGCTGTCTTTAGGGACATGAAGAAGAAACGGCATGGTTCCTCCAGAACATTATACAGCAGTTTGCGTTAAACTATGGCATGCACATTGGTGGGAACGTGAAGATAAAGACTTGGCAGCCTTTTGCCAAGTGCGACGACTGCGTCAAGTACCGAGGGCCAGACTCCTGACCACTACGTTTCAGCCAGCAGTTGATGAACTTCGTCAGAGTCAGGCTGTGCACCGTAATCAGATTTCCATTGGTCGGCGTAGGTATGACATCCGTGAAAAACTGTCTGAACAGTATCCGAAGCTCTTCTTGCACGCATCCGCTGATGCAATGGACAACAAGAAGACTAATCTTCCTCAGTCACGCCACTTCTCACATACAAAGAAGACCGCAGGAGGTGAACTTCTAAAGACACGCATCATGGGTGAGTACAAATACAGCGCATGTAGGACATGTCCTCCGAGCATAATCGGGAGCATACACAGTATTTAAAACTTGAAATGATTACTTAACAAAAAGTAAGTCAACTGATGATAATATTCTCATGCTAATATTCTGACTTCATGTTTCCTTCTATGTTAACTCTGATTTGGTTGTTGGGTCATGTCGCTGTGGTCAAGGTACAAATGGATGACTCTAGCGGATTGAGAGGATGGGACGTGGTGGAGGTCAAATCACTACCAGTGAATGGAGAAGTGGAATGTGTGTATTTAAAGCCCTTGTACTCTGGGGCTCAGAAGTTGGTGTACACTGAAACACAATACCCAACTGGCCAGAAGATTGGATGGACCACAAGCTTGTGCCTATTACCGTGGGGGGTTAGGAGAAAAGCAACATGGACGGGCGATATTCCCATTGACGCATTTCAATTTAGCTGCGAACCCACCAAGGGTATGAAGATCCAGAGAAAGTACCACACAAGCATGCTCCTAGCTTGTCAATCCATTGAGAAGGACACCAGGGCAGAGGCTGTGCAATCGGATGGAGACAATGCAGACATTGCTGAGGAGGAGGAGATGGGAGGAGGAGGAAGATGGGGATGGGGACATGGAGGAGGAGAAGGAGGAGGAAGAGGAGGACGAGGAGGGGGGGGGAGGAGGAGGAGTAAGATGTTTGACACATAGCCGTTTTTTACTAATGAATTATAACTTACGATTTTTTATTGTAAGATGTAAAAGCTGAATTCTGCCTGCCGACTTATAACCGTCCGCTTTCCCTTTATTTCTTACAATTATAATTGTAAGACACGAATTGATGTTAACACCTTTTGTTACAAAATATGGCATTTCAACGTTGTAACATTCGCAATCTGTACGTTTCTCCGTCTTTCAAGCTCATTTCAAGCATATTTTGTCAAAATCGACTACAATCTTACGATTTTTATCGTAAGATTGCATTTGGAAAGCATCAAAAGACCCCCAAAAAGTGATCGTAAGATTGGAAATCCGTTGGGAAGCAGGAACGCCCATTATCTGCCTTCGACGTAAGATTGAGTGCCGCTGCGAGGTGTGTAGTACGCACGTTGTGCACAAAAGATCGAATACGACCGACATGCTCTACCATTTGCGATAGCTTTGCAAACACCACTTGTCGTTTGATTTTGTTGCGATCTTCAACGTCTGAAATACTATTCGTGGATGAATCTTTGTTTTGTTCATATTGCGCCACCGTCATGAAAACATGAAGGACTCCTTTGAGCCACACCAAATCCTCATCCTTGCAATCAGTGAATCCTGCGAAAATAATCGGTATTGATACGCCTCCCCGCCCCGGCATCATCACGAGTTTGAGAGGCCCCTTGTCAGGGATGTTCTCTGATCGACAACTCACGAACACCCCCCCTATGAAAGCGCGACCATTTCGCTCTGATATGTTAGCCACATCAGACTCAAAACGCTCTACGTTCCGAACGTGTGACAACACCTTTTTTCTTTACCTCCACCGCGATGAAAGATGAAGGACTCGCGAACCACCATATATATCACACGTGTTGGGGAGATTTAGACATGTCGCGCACCTCCGACGTTAGGCCACTCTCGTCTAAGGAAACTCGCAATACGCTCCTCGCCTACAGCTCCCCGGGCACTGTTCGAGCGACGCAGGATATCCATCTCTCTTTCGAGATCCGCTAGCTGCAACCTCAACGCCTTTGTGTCGTCTGTCTTTCGCGCAACCTCCTTTTCGATTTCCCGGTCACGCAAGGAAGCAAGATTCGCCTCTACATTTCGCAACTGCACTCGTTCTTCCGCGCATCCCTCTGCAATTCCTGCACGCACGCGCATCTCCAACACACTGGATAATGCAGAACGCTCCCTCTGCACAGCAACCACAGAATCTCTTCGTTCCTTCTCAAGAGCATCTGCGAACCTTGTCTTTTCAAGCTGAAGATCATCGGCTAACCTTGCCTTTTCAAGATGAAGATCATCGGCTAACCTTGCCTTTTCAAGCTGAAGATCATCGTCTAACCTTTCCTTTTCCAACTTCAAAGCATCGTCTAACCTTACCTTTTCCAACTCCAAAGCATCGGCTAACCTTACCTTTTCCAACTCCAAAGCATCGGCTAACCTTACCTTTTCCAACTTCAAAGAATATGCTACCGCAGAGAGTTCCTTGTTTAAAGTCGCGAGAGTAGGTGATGCTGGTAAGATAGTTTTTGCAGCGTGTAAGCCGTGGACAAGTAAGGTTTGTATTGCTTGGTCTCTTGGGCGTGGTTGCAAAACTAGCCATTCCTCGAGGTTGAAGAAAAGATCAGCATTCGTAGACGTATCGATGATCAAGACCTTGACACTACTACCGGAACTTGACACTTGCATGTTGTGTATAGTGAATTTACTTTCATTCAATCTAATTCCCCATGTTTTTATGCTAAAAATACACTCGATTTTCACTATTTACCCCCCTCCTCACTCCGACATCGGATTTGATAAGCATTGATGAGGCGGGTTTTTTACATCGGTGACACTTGTCGCAGAGGGTATTGCCAACGCGGCAAACGTTTAAATATCCAAATTTCTCGGACATTGCGAATGTCCAAATTGACGCTAATCCCTGCCGTTTCTGTCAAAGGTATCGTTCATTACAAGATCCTTGATCACAATTGCAAGAAAGTCGACTTGTACAGTTTGTATCAGAGTTACATGTAAAGCAGGGTACTGTCGCTGTCCTTGACAATATCCAGTTCGATCATTCAAAGGAGACGATCTCTGCGTTCGATTCTGTAGGAATACGCCCGCTCTTTGTACCTCCTTACAGTCCAGAGTTCAACGCTATTGAGAATGTGTTCAGTTTGCTCAAGCTAAAATATCGCTGCGCGTGCCCAATAATTCCAGATGTAGTAGAATTATTTGATTACACGAACGCTTTGTGTGCCGTACACGAAGCTGTTTCATTTAAGTATTCCGTTGACTCTACTGTAATCCCTGTGCAGAGCATCATAAAAAAACGGCGGTACAGTGTTCAACAGCGGTACAGTGTTCAAATGCGGTACAGTGTTCAAATTAAAGTCTATATAAATAATTTGTGCCATTCCCGGACACAACACGTTTTACTGTAACCATGGGTATTAAGAGGTACTCAATTCGCCAAACTGTATCGATGAAGCGCAACGTAAATGACATGCGTTCTGCTGCAAAATCCCTTTGCGACATGCACAAGAGTGAAGTTCTTCATCAAGATCAAACCACCCCCCATCGCAAGCGCATGATGTTCTCGCTTAATACTTCGACTTTGGTGTCTGTTTACAGCACTCAATCTATTCCCCCACCGTTTGTACGCGATGAACTCCAGGATGCATGTAAATTGTTCATCAATTTCTTGACATCGTTCCCTCAGACCCCTCCTCCATCGCATGTGGTCGCCGAATTGCCCACCAGAAGCCCCCTTCACGAGGCTTTCTTGACATCGTGCCCTAAGACCCCTCCTCCATCTCATGTGGTCGCCGAATTGCCCACCAGAAGCCCCCTTAACGAGGCTTTCTTGACATCGTGCACTAAGACACCTCCTCCATCGCATGTGGTCACCGAATTACCCACCAGGAGGCTCCTTCACAAGGCATACAGTGTAGCGCCGACTTATAGTAGCATACAGTGTAGCGCCGCCGCCTTCATGGCATGTACGGTGTAGAGCCACCGCTATTCATGGCATGTACAGTGTAGCGCCCCCGCTATTCATGGCATGTACGGTGTAGCGCCACCGCCTTCATGACATGTACGGTGTAGAGCCACCGCTATTCATGGCATGTACAGTGTAGAGCCACCGCTATTCATGGCATGTACAGTGTAGCGCCACCGCTATTCATGGCATGTACAGTGTAGCGCCACCGCTATTCATGGCATGTACAGTGTAGCGCCACCGCCTTCATGGCATTTTTTGTAACAATTGAAATTCCCCATTCCTTGTCCCATTGTCTCGTTTCTCATCATGTGAATTGCTGATCTGAAAGAATCATGGAGTAGGGATTTTTTGCATTTTTACAAAACCTTGTCGCATTGAAAAAACGTTTATGTAAGATACTCGACAGACTAGATCTTAGCCCACGCCTTTCTCCGCGTCTCTTCGACAAGCTCTTCTGGAATACTTATTGTGGTAGAATCGCGCTTGGGTCCTCCCCTCCGAAGAACACTGCTCCCAACAGGACACCTCGATATCTCCTGTGCGAGAAGTTTAGTGCGTTCAGCAAGGACTAATGGAGGCTCTCGAAAACCTGCAGAAGCCACAACCAATACTCCATCGCTCTCAATTGCTGATAGAGAAAGTGACGCCATAATGACATCTATGATTTATTAAACGCACCATTTTTATACTCGTTTTCTTCAGGGCCTGATTGAATTTTGAAGAGAATGTCTAAACTTGACGTGTTGATGAGTCGCATACACAATTTCCGTGAAAATAACAGGGTGAAACATCTTGCAGAACAAAATGCACCTACAACTACTACTACTAATTCTGCAACTACGAATATTATTGAAGAACGTGGATGGCCTCTTCTTAGTTCCGACAGATTCGACTCTATCATCCGTTCTCGCATGCACTTGAATAATCTGAACATGCATCTGGAAACTGGGAATCGGAAATTGAAACCTCACCAAGCTTTTGTGCGCACGTTCCTAGGAAAGGATACGCCATATCGAGGTCTGATATTGTACCATGGTCTCGGTAGTGGCAAAACGTGCGCCGCCATTGCAGCGGGCGCTGCAGAAGCCACTACCAAGAAGATGGTTGTCCTTCTGCCTGCATCCCTTGAGGCTAACTTCAAAGCTGAAGTGGAACCGTGTGGAGGAGAGTCCCTCAACGTCAGGTACATCAGGTACAACGGTCTCTCCGACACTTCTGTGGACAAGCTCCTTCGTGAGCACCCCCCCATATTCGACGATGCAGTGATCGCGATTGACGAGGCACACAACTTCGTGCAGACTGCATCGAACGGCGGCGTAGTACAGCGTGTGTACGAGGCGATCCTTAAAGCCCGTCGATGCAGGGTAATGCTTCTTTCCGGAACCCCGTTGGTAAACTCGGCACATGAGGTAGCTCTCCTACTGAACCTCGTTGACGGTTACAAACGAGAGTACACCGTCCCGCTCTCACGCCCGTTAAATCAGAACCAGATATCTGCACTCTCATCGAGCCCCGTTGTGCAGTCCTTTACTCCATCCGTAGTGGGACGCCTTCTGCGCCCTGCCGTGCGCATCACTTTAGTACCTGAGGGCTTCCGCATCCCCGATACAGACACCAAAAGAGACCTAGTCGTTCGCAGTGACGACGGCGCCGATCGTGATGCTACAGATTTGGTTGCAACAGCCCTAGAGCTTCCTCCTGATCGTGTAGCGGCTGCCATGACCAGACCTGTGCTATTGAAACCGTTATCGGATGATCGCGATGAGTTCGAAGCTGTGTATCTGGTTGATGAAGGACGACATGGTAAAAAGAAGATCCTTAGGAATTTGGACATGTTAGAGAATCACTTGCGAGGTAGAGTGTCTTTTTTCGAGGGACACGATGCATCCGTATACCCGACGTTGCGTAAGTTCGCTATAGTGCGCACGCATCTCAGCTCCTACCAGTTTTGCAGAGTACGGGTACCAGCGCGCAATAGAGGTGCGTCGCGAAAAAAATGCTAGGCTGAGGAAGGGTGACGAAGACAGCGGCATGGGATACCGTCCTTTCACACGCGCCGTGTGCAAACTTCGCATTCCCACACGATATGCAACGTCCCTACCGGACAACGGTGTCCACCAACTATGAGAAGGCACTTGAGACCGCAGTGCAACGTCTGATAGAGCGTCCTGAACAGCTGCGACCCAAGGAACGCGTGAAACCAGGCGATTCTATGAATGGAATAATTTCTCCTGGGGGTAGGGAGTACACATTGGAGGTTTTATCTTCAAAATTCGCTCGTGTATTAGAGTACATTCTTTCTGGTAGAGGAGGCAGAGGAGAAAGGCGTGTCAACTCACTTGATCCTGGGTACCCGATGTTGTTGTCTACACCAACAGGGATTGAAAAACATACAACAAAATCCAAAACAGGTGTGCGATGCCAAACCCGGTGGCCGATGCCAAACCCGGTGCCGATGCCAAAACAGGTGGCGGCTTTCCCTGCGATTGTATACTCCCAGTTTAGGGCTGCTGAAGGCATTGCTATCTTCGGAGAGGTTTTGCGCGCGAACGGTTTCGGGGAAATTCAATGCTTTCCTCACGGATCGCAATTGCGCTTGCGACGCGTCCCCCCACCTTCGGGTACAAAAGACATTGGTCTATCGTTCATCACGTTCTCGTCGGATCAATCGTCGGACCGCATGGAGCTCTTATTGTCTCTCTTCAACAACCGTATTAGTGAGCTCCCTCTTCTAGCGCGCGAGGACTTGGGGGACGATGCTCATCGGCATTGGACTTAAAAACGCGACTAACGCTAGAGGAGAAAATAGCGGCGGTGCTTCTGATTTCAAAGTCGGGTTCAGAGGGAATCTCTACGCGAAACGTGCGGGCAGTTCACGTTCTCGAGCCTTTCTGGCACGCCAACCGCATAGAGCAGGTGGTGGGGCGAGCCCGACGCGCGTACTCACACGACGACCTCCTACCACAAGAGCGCACAGTGGACGTCTACGTGCACATGTCCACATTCAGTCGCGACCAGGTGCTGGCACAGCAGGGGAATGAAGAGGGTACAGCAGACGAGTTCGTGCATGCTGTTGCTCAGCGTAAGCGCCAGCTCCTCAAAGACGTTCGGAAAGCAATGCGTCTCTCTTCCATCGACGTTCTTGAAGACGACATCTGAATGTCATCATCTCATGCAGTCGCGGGTTTCTTCGAATGGGAATTATAGCCTGACTCACTAGCTTGAGACATAAGCACCAAGGAATCACAAATCCGCTACATACCATGTTTATAAACCAGTCAAAATCGGCCGGGAGGCAGGGACGCCCATTTTCGGTCTCCGGATGGGGATGTACTCGTACGCGACTGACATGAACATTTCGTTTTCAGCGGACTCTTCCATAAGCTCTGTTAGAGCTGCGTAGAAATTGTTAACTGCATAGGTCACAAAGTCCTTGGTAGCGCGGAGAAGCAACTCTCTTGTATGGAAAATCGGTTTTGTTTTCATGGCTTTGCGCAATTCGAACGCCTGGTGTAGCGTATTTTCCACCGCTATCAGCGACAACGTCATTTGTGTGCTAAAATCGATCTCTCCCAACTTGATGGCTTCATCTGCGATTGTTTCCAACGGTGTAAGCTGCTCGCGTTTTTCCTTCAGAGCACTGGTGTATGCTTCGAGCGCGACCCTAGTTTTTTCCAGGTGAGACTGCTTACGGGTATCTTCTTCGGCTTGGCGACCAAGGTTCGTATTTTCATACCCGTAATTGACACAAATATCCATCACGACATTTTTCCTTAGCTGCGAGAAATCGTCGGCGTTAGATGATGTTTCGTTCACAATCGACGTGTTAGGGGGCGTCCAAGAGGACGACATACCGAACCCTTCCTTAGAATTCGGATCCACGTGTACGTGTCTCGCGAAGATGACCAGCATGTCCACGTGCCATTTGGAAATGATTGTTGAACCCGTCCCGTCGCCACTTAGTTTCAGAAGCCGGAACGTTTGGAAACTCTCGGCGTGATCGCGCAACAAATTGGCGCGTATCTCTCTTATTACAAGCCCTGAGAAAGATAAACCCATCTTTAATAAAACCGAAATTACAAACCGCACCGCAGGTACAAACCGCACCACAAGTACAAACCGGCACCGCAAGTACAAACCGAAGGTACAAACCGAAGGTACAAACCGAGGTACAAACCGCACCGCAAGACTTAGTACTGTACCCGATGCCACTTCTTATGAATACTTAAACAGCGCTCGTCCTTCCTACGTGCACCACCATATATCCCCTCATTTACAGATAGTTCTTATGCGTCCTTCATCAAACAAAAAATGTCCTCCTCCTTCTAAGCGCCCTGACAAGACGGTTATTTCTAAGATTCATGCTTTGAAGACAATGGACATCGCTGGGAGACACGAGAAAGGATCCCCATGGAGAGAAAACTGGAACCATTTGCTCGTCGGCGCGATTCGCGAGATGGTCTCTGCCAAGATGATACATATGTATCACACTAAGGAGGGGCTCACGTCTGCTGACACGAGGCTTTGCTCACCAGTTAAAATGACGATCAAGAAGTGGAATGATAGCGTCAAGGTGCACATAAAGTACCCCAAGCTTGACGTACCTAAGTCAGACGAAACACCTTTGGACGATACTACCCGAACTGGTATCGAGATTGCCCTATGCCACCTCTGGACCATGGGAGCCGTCCACTCCGACATCCGCGCTATCAACATGGGCTATGCCAATGGGAACATTATCATGTTCGACTATGACAGCATTGACTTTGTTCGCATCATCAGCTCCACAAGACCCCCTCTTTCAGCTCTGTGGGAACGAGGCACTCGGTGGGAATGCACCGTCAGATAAGGAAGGATGTGATGGTGAGACGCGCAAACATATTGTGGCCAGTCACTTGGCAGACAAATGCATGCTTGACAAGATCTTTGATAACGATAAAAGGGGATTCTCTGCAGAGTACATCGCCGATACAACGGCGTCTGAGATGGAAGATGGGGAGATGTGTGACTCTCCAGTGGATACTACCTCCTGGAAAACGAACAGCTGGTTGTTCGAGGGGTGCGGTGTGACGAGCAAGGACTATATATATGAGCCTTGTTGGGAGAAACAACCCGGAGAGATCAAGAGGAACTTGCAAAATATTGAGTGCATCATGACCAACATGTTGCAGATGTGCAGTTCACTAACATTCAGCGGCCCCTACGACTACAGCACTGACATCGTCATCATCCTCACATTGTCGATCGTCAACAGGAACCGGGCTGCGAAGTTCATCAAGGATATGCAGAAGATCCTAGATGATGATGATGATAAGGGTGGTGATGGGTTACAAACGTTCTTGGACCAGTTCGTATCCATCGCTTCGCACTTGTTCAATGTGGGTGACCTAGCGTCTGCTACAGATGCTGAGCGATAGACATAATGACAATATCCAGTTGTCTTTGAAGGAATGATAATTACACAATAACCAAGCTAAGTCTGGGTTCAGTAGATTCGCATGGCATTTGATATGAATTCTGGACTGTAAGGATGTGTGTACACCCAAGTCAGCGACCATTATTAACGCCTATTTTCTTTTGACAACCCTGTATTTTTGGGCTTCTGAAAAGTCGAATAGACATGAGAACATGTGTTTTTTTCTTGTAATAAACATCCTTTACCTGAGTGTCTGTCTCGTCAAGCGAGAGCTGTCCCACAATTTGTGTCTCCGACTGTATGATCGATCATATTTGTGTGTTTTGACCAAGTATCACGAGTTCCTCTACAATGGGGTCCAGTACGACGTTCACGCAACGGTTTACGTTTCTTAAATTGTGGGTATTAACTCCTGAAATGGTCGATGGGTGGTCTGACACAATGGCTGCGCCTATGTTGTGCACTAGAAATGATGTAACATTGGAAGTGTGCATAGCCCCTGCGTACAACACAATGCGGTGGTGCAAATTGCTTTGTGTCTCGAATCATGTAGTAAAGCATGCGCCCCAAGAGGTACGTGTCCATCACTAGCACGCGTACCTTGTAAAAGAAGATGTTGTCAAAGGATGATTTCTTTCTTCGCAGGAGTATTGTGCGTGTACGATTTGCGGATGTCATTAATGATGTGCTCCCACTGAAGTCTTTATGTACTCTGCCAATCTCAATTGGTAGGGTGATCCCTTGAGTTTGTGGAACTGCTTGGCAACCTTGCTTCGCACCGGGTCGTCCATGAGAATCCGGTACATGAGTTTGTAAGCATCTGCCACCGTAGGTGCGGGAGCGAAGGAAGTCCGTTGTTGTCGAAGGCATCCCGTGGATCCCGTGTTGGTACGCACATCCACGAAGTGGAAGCGGCCTAGGCGCGTGGAGGAACGACCGTGTGCGTACAAGCGGTTGCTGAAGTGCTTATACATCCAACCGAGAATGCCTGCGCGTTCACCGAAATCCTTTATGTGAGGGTCTGAGCTGTCTCCTTTAGTCTGATTCTTCTTCTTCTTCATAATATCTCCAAACGGCACCTCCATGAACACGTCAGTCTCGAGGGAGATCGCGCGCAACGCGGGCTCCGATGTCACGTTGTGAAGGAACCTTCCGATGTCCACACACCCCTTTTTCGGAACGCACTTGGAGGGAGGGCACATGTTGTCGAATGAGAAGTGGATGTCCCCCATGAGGTACATAACACATGAAACGCGGACGCGCCCCTGGCGAGACAGGTATCTGGACGTGAAGAACAGTCACGCTTGCCGGACCACTCATCTTGTGAATTCGAGAGCCCGATTCGATTATAGACATTGAGTGTTTGGTGAACAGTGTTTGGTGAACAGTTACATTTATTTAATATAGATAACAAAGAATATCATTGATTGTACAGAACAACTCGTAAATAATGAAAGGAGGAAAGAAAACATTCATCGGTTCGGTTATATTTGTATCATTGCTAGCTGTGTTTCATGATCATCATGGCGTTTACTGTGCGGCACACGGATTTCGTGAATAATCACCCATTCAAGTTCTTAGTTGAACGATTACACTGTCAATATTCACATCCGCCCCTGTGTTCATCATTATTTGGAGCAGAAAGATACGCAACAAAGCCATCGTCAAGGACTTTTTGCTGTTGTTCATTCAGACCTTCATCTTCTGGATGCTGAGCGAATTCAGTGGCCTGACAGACTACGTTTTCAGAAAGCACGCAAGGTGATTTTTTTTCTTTTTCCAAAAATGTAGAGAGTGATGAAAAATAACAAAAGCAAAAACAAAAGCAAAGAAGTAGTGTTCGTACCCCTGCCCTCGGTGGTGATCAGTTCTTCTTCTCAGGGGAAACATACTCACCCGACTATTTCATTCAGGGACGCCCTGTCACGGAAGAGGGAGTTTTTTTGTGGTGATGTTGGTTTTCCAGACGTAGTGTCGACCGGGACGCAGACGAAGCCGAAGTCGAAGTCGAAGTCGAAGAAGGGGTCTAAAGATTACATCCAGGAGCAATGGAATGCGGAATGCACCAAGGAGACGTTCTCTTTGGCCCCACACCAGAGATTCCTTTGTAATTTCATGGCACCAGGAACCCCCTACAACGGCTTGCTCCTTTTCCACGGGACCGGAGGCATGAAGACATGCACGGCGGTTTCCATATGTGAAGGGTTCGCCGATCGACAAGTGTTCTTGATAGCTCGTCCAACGCTACACGATAACTTCTTGCGAACAGTGTACGATAGCGCTGCATCAGCATCTCGTAAACACCAATGCGGGGGATCAAGATATCACCAATCGAATAATAGAGGTGACATTCTAGTGCGTGAAAAGTACACGTGTTTCGGCATAATTTCATTCGCAAATTTAGTATCCGCTGCGACCGATCGCGATCTAGATAATCAGTTCTCTGGGAGCATCATCGTTGTTGATGAGGCGCACCATCTTCGGAATTCACAAATGGAATCGGCGTTCGGCTCATTGCAACGCGTGCTCCGAGTAGCATCCAACATAAAGTTGCTTCTCCTACGGCCACACCCATGTTCAATTCTAACACCGACGTTCTCCCCCTTCTTAAACCTCCTCCACACAAATGATCGAGAAACTATAAATGACATGTCCGACATAGCATCCGCCGCAAGGGGGTACGTCTCGTACTTCCCCGGACGGTCCCCGTTCAGCTTCCGAAGATCCTCACGCCCTCAGTGGCGACGCACATTCCCTCACCGTTCGGGATCATCTCAGCTCGTTCAAAAAGCATGCGCAAACAAAACCGCGATATCGTGACGTTGGACGCGCCATGGCACCCGCATCCCTAAATCTGACCGATTGGAGACGCTCATGTATCGTCTAAAGCAACAGGGGTCACACGGAAGCGTCGCAGAGGTAGACGAAATTTGCACGAGCGAGATGAGCGGCCTGCAGTTGGAGACGTACGAGGCACACCGCCGGGATTTAAGGCGGATGATGTGGATGATGATGTGGATAATGAGGGGATCATGAGGTGGATGATGGATGTGGATCATGGTGACATGCGTGTCCGTCAAATGTGCAATGTGATTTTCCTGCTCCTCTTAACGGCGGCGGAGACTCCTCGTCATCTGGCAAGGCGGGTTTCCGTCGTTGCATGGAGTTCGATCGCAACGTGGCGCGTGGAAGTACCGTCCGGGGGTACGGCATTCCTCTCCCCGGAGTTGGCGCCCGGCTACGCATGCAAAATCAACAATGTCGCCGACTGCATAGCGGCAACGGGACGATCGGCGATCTCGATGGTGTACTCCCGCTGGATTTGGAGCGGGGTGCTTCCTGTGGCAGTCGCACTTGAGCACAGAGGGGTACCGCTCGTTTTCGGACACCGGGCTACCGGGGTGGAATCGGGACCTACGCGATCATATCGGGGCTGCCGCGAGCACGGGTTCCAGAGTCTGGAGCGTATATTGGAGGTCGCTCGATCGCCTGAGAACAAACATGGAGAGCTGATAAGCGTTTTATTGATCACTGACCGCGGCACGGAAGGCTTGGATTTCCGCTTCGTTCGAGAGCTGCACATCTAGAACCTTGGTTTCACATGAAGAAGATCGAGCAAAGCGTGGGTCGCGCGGTACGTCACTGCTCACACGCCCTTCTCCAGTCACCAGAACGCAACGTGACCGTGTACATGGCACGCATCTGTCTACCCCCGTGGTGGTGGTGAGATGGAGACCGCGGATCTTCAGGCGTACCGCATCGCCCTCAAAAAAAAATCGACATCTCGAAGGCGGAGAGCGCTCTGATATCCGTGGCAATCGACTTTAGGCATGACAACAACGATCCTCGAGGAGAACGGGAGAAGCGCACCTTTGTCGTCGACATGGTGGAGCGCTAGCGGGCCGCACCGTGAAAAACAACCTTCCTATCAAGGAAAGAAGAGGACGACGACACATTGCGATACCCTTGCGGCTGACGATTCGACGTCGACGCTGTGAGACATGTAGACCTCTCACGAGTGGCGGATGTCATTTTGGCCACGTTGCGATCTGCTGACGCGACACACGGTTAGCACCATCGAGGACTTTGCTACCGCACTCACTAAGAAGGATCAGATGCAGCCGTGGGTGGCCCAATGCATTCTCGAGGCGGTGGATCGCCTTCTTTCACATAGGGTATTTTCGTCGTACGACAAGTACTTCCTAGGAAACGAGGCGCAATAACGATGAGACGAATCAAACACGAACAAATGGATGCCTCTAATATTTTAGAACACGCAACCAAGGCGGAGGGGCTATATGGACATGGTAGCAAGACCGGGTCGTTGCTTTAGAGAGCGCGTTGCCGTCGAAAGGTCGCGGATCGATTCCGGTCGAGCTATTGGACTATGTTGTGATCGACTTCCTAGAACGCAACTGGAGGAACTTGCGGTTGTGGTGGCATCAGCACTCATCATCATACCAAGAGTCGTCATAAAAATACAACAAAACATAATGGACTCGCGCAACATGTTAGGGATAGTTTGAGACGCGCTGGTGTGCTTGAAATTATATAGACAAGAAGAGCCTTTTACGATCGTCTTCCGAAACCCTTACGACATTGGCGTCCCCAACCAAGGCTGCGCCGACCCATGTGTTTCGTCCCCTCTGATGAAAAGAACACTGAGGGCCCCGGATATTCCGTCCTGTATGTCGCGAGAGATCGTGTCCCCTACGACTCCAGAATTCGTCAAAAACTGTATCTGTGATGGACGATCCTTATGTCAAGTTGGGGTTCATGGACAGGGTCACTAGCAAGGATGCGTTCACGTTCAACGTTGGCAACGACATCTAACGTGCGTCGGAGCGTCTGTGGGAGCACGTCGTCCTATAAGAACCGGCGCATTAGTGGCCCGCAGTATTGCGAATTTTTGTGTCTCGAGCGACGCGGACACTCCGTGCGCTCCTCGAGAAGGATGAGGGGTGCCTTGACCCGGTAAAGAAAGCGTAATATGTAGCCTGTCATTGAACTTGCATTGCGAAAAAATGGGGGGGATCATGCGCCCTGTCCAGGCGCACATGAGCAGCAACCTGCTTACCCCCCAAAATAACACTTTCAATGAAAACGTATGTGTACCGGCCACTCGGATTGTGTATGCCTAATGTTTGTAGGACACATGCAGTTGGTAAAAATGGTTTGATCCTGAGCCTAGCCTAGCCTGGAGCCTGAGCCTGAGCCTGATTGCCTGTGCCTGTGCCTGTGCCTGTGGCCTAGTGCCTGTGCCTGAGTCTGTGCCTGAGTCTGAGGCCTGAGTTGGCCTGAGTCTGAGCGCTGAGTCTGAGCCTAGCCTGAGTTTGAGCCTGAGCCTGAGTCTGAGCCTACCTGAGCCTGAGCCGATGCCTGAGTCTGAGCCTGAGCCTGATCCTAACCGATGCCTGTGTATGCGTCATCGTAAGCTTCCGCATGGGTTCCGACTTCAACCTCATTTCGGGGAAACAAGCAAAGTGACGTGCGGCGCACAGTGCGTCCGGGCGTTGGGCCGACCTACCACCTGCTCCACTTAGGGCTCGCACCCCAGTTCGGATGGAGGAGGAGTATGTGCCGTCGTTGAACCTCGAGGTTGAGACCGCATCACGTCCTTTCGCTGAGTTGAGCAAGAGTTACCGCGAAATTGCGGGTCGTCTCCTAGTACGCGTAGACGGCCTGTTCGTTTTTTTTTAGGACGTGCCCCCTGTGCAGGGTACATATCGATCCCTGCTCCGCAGTCCAGCCTAGGGCTCGACGAACTTTGGTAGAAGATGTCATCGCCGTCGGCTGAATTATGATGCACTTCTTGACGGCATCCCCGTCCCAATCACCGTCTTTTCCAGAGCGCCTGTAAGGAACGCGTCGAAGGCGTCGAGGTTTATGCCTCTTGTCCCCGGAGGGGCCGGGAGGCGCCGAGAGTCGTTTGCGAAGAACTTTGGGCCATCATTGTAGCGGACTTGTATGTTGTGGCGCGCCACGCCTGGGATGCATGCGAGGCGATCTAGATTTGTGAGGTACCAAGAATGGGCGAGCTTCCCTGACAAAGAGGCTGCCCTGTCGGATTTGTACAAAGCTGAGGACTCGGGCCTTGGACTCCGTCGAGTCAAGGGCGTTCATCAATGTATTTGTCGCGTCGTGCAGGCCGAGGAAGGGCTTATGTCTCCGTCCGGGTACGGATCAATGTCGATCTCGGGGTGGATAATCGAGACCCTGGCACTGGTTATGAAGGAGTGCTTCGCAGCAACACACAGACCGGCCGATATCGAACTCCAGAGATTGCTGAAAGTTGAGAATGCCCCGAGATGTTGGAGTTTGGAACGCTTGTGAAAGAAAGCAGACAAAAACCACATTCGGCGGCATTGGGGGATTGTTGGCGAAGCGTAGATAGCTCTGTCGACCTCGTCCACGATGCACGGTTCCAGAGGTGTGTAATTGGTTCAGCGCACTTGAATCGATGTCGACAAACGTTGGTCGTGGTGATGATCAAACCGGTTCTTCTTGAAGACTTTTTCTGCATTTCCGTGTAAGCGATGATCGTACTGTTCTGCTTACTCCACGAATCCGTTGCGTGGAAATGACGGTGACAAGTAGCGTTCCAGCGGCCTTCAACCCATTGGTGGTGCAACTAATTTGGTGGAAATGCGACCACCAAGTATTGACAGAGTCGGGTTCGCGCCGGCATGAGGCGCAGAGCATGACTGCTGCTCTATGCTACAACCCTGGAGGGCAGTTCATAATCCCACACCGCAAGACTCTTCTAACGGACTTGTTCATAATCACAAACTTTTTCGCGCCAAAATGCGCGCGATAATATATACTCCGCCAACGCTCTCGCCCGCACCGTCAAGCCCTCCGACCCCTGCCAACAACCACACGCTTCACATCCTGCACTCTCTGCATCTGCTGCCACAGAGCCACACCCATCAAGCCGCACCTGGGAACTGGCCGTTCCGTCTGTCGAACCGAACCCACAACACGGCGAACATCACGATCAAGCAACCAACAAACCAACAACCAACACAAAACAAAAAACGCCCCATCCAACCATTGTCTGGGTGGGCGCCGAACAATGAATGAACAACGTTCGCAGTTGTCTTCAATAAGTGGACACACACCTATTATTAATCAAACATTATTCAGAACAACAGGCTCCGTTTTCATTCATTTGTGCTCATTCATTTTTTGGTACAATTAACGGAGACGCGACAGTTGTAGAGCGGTCGTCAAGTGTTCTGAAACAGTGTCAACTAATATTATATATCTTTGTAACGCTTCTTCCAATTCATGATCCCAAGGAAAGGAAAAAACTCACGCCTAGAAATAAATGACTGATCACATCAAGGAAGAGCCGATACCAGCCTGAAATCACCAAGCCTGAACAAGAAATTCTATCCCACAAACTAATACAGCAGAGAATTTCTGTGTTTCCACACGCTCCAAGAGTAACCAGTGAGGGAACAAAGGCAAAGATTTCACATGAGGAAACTTCTTTCTAATCATTCTTCGTAAAAAGCAATAAAGAAAGTGTTTAAAAATGCATATCCCATTCTTTATTCAAAGCTATACCGCCAAACAAATCTCCTTCACCAATCATCACAACACAGGTTGAGTATAGCAAGGCGAGAGAAAAACAACCGAAGGTGGTGGGATCGGTGAACACGCACTGCTTGCGAAATCGAAGGAAAGAAGGACAAGGTAAACATAAACTTTTGGGGAAAATACTCTAATGAGGGGAGGTTTGTCGTTGCAGGTGCGGTGTTGCGTGAACTACAGATCATGTTCTAATGCCCTCGATCTTCATCGCACATGCTCTATCTACGATATCCAGGATGGCGAGTCTCGATCAGTCCACACGGTAGAGAAGTTCAGTCTGAGCCGACCGTCGTCTCTATGTTTTCCGAATCCGTAGCTGGAACAGTATTCTATGTCGCGGCGGCGAAAGGGTCGAAATATGCGTGTTTGGAGTAAAGCATTCTAAAAGCCTGCACAATACCGGCTCAACACTTGTCCGAGTACCATTAGAGGAAGCGATTGCTTATTGGACTGTGTATCACACGTTGTGCGTTTTGGCATAGTTTGTCACAAACCAGTCAATCAAACGAAGAGATATCTTGGAGGATAAATCTTTGAACAAGATTCAAACCACAGTAGAAAAGAAGCCCTAACCGCGTGATAATGCATAAGCCCGAAACAAGACGTGGTTCAACAACAGAATAGACAGAGCAGCAAATGAGTGCGTCAACGTGTGCTCAAAACAACGCTCGGGACAACAAAGATAAAGACCATCAGATAATAATCTGCCCTAGTAACATCATGGTTAGGCTTCGTCATCGACAGTTACAAAAAACGAGAAGGCTTAGCAAATTTTTTGATCAAAACTCATTCTTATAAACACACCATATGCAACAAAATTCACACCGGTACTTGTATCAAAGAACAACGCCAAAGACCAAGAAGAACCCACACTGGCCCATGAGGACCGCGAGATGCTGCATCTTGTCCAATTTTGAAGTTCTTTCACACCTCCTCTAAGTGCCTACTGGGGGATGCGATGAGACTTCAGTAGCAGCGTACATGTCATGGGTAGAACGAACTGCAAGACGAGGTTGGGATGTCGAGTCAGGGACCCTCCTCCTCCAACAGAGAACCGCATTGCCCATCCAATGACGTACGATAGCCGTTTCCCCAAAAAACAACGACATGACGTACAGAGAAAGCGACTCAGCCCCCGAATGTACGTTAACGAAGCACCAGTGCCAACCACCACACACAAAATCGTATTCCCAATAAGCTAGCAAGGTGTACACAACGACAGGGAACATAGTGTAAAGAGCAGCAACCTCAAACCAAATTATTAGGGAAAAAAAACAGGCAACACGACCAGCCGCACAAATGATTGCAAAGCAAGACCCCATCAGCTTCTCAGGGCAACCTAACCAGAAATGTTAATTCGGCTGCATGAATTGCTCCATCGTCACATTTGGTTGTCTTTGATAGGCTGAAATTGATTCATTATGAATTACAATCGTTCTATATAGCACTTGTTCTTCCAAATATACTAATTATTCCGCCACAATCCAGTCTGAGTAAACAAACAAAAAATAAAAAAAAAACTTTGAACAGTAAAATCGAAACATTAACAACACTCCTCATTATAATAACAAGTGGGACGACCACCTAAAACTTTAATCCATGCTTCGAACCGAAGGCAAAACAAATAGTTAAAGCTTCTTCGTACCAAAGATAAATGGGCAGTATACTGAACATCCAGCGGATTTTTTGAAATTTTTCTTAACTCAGATTTTAGAAAGAATCTCCGGACGACTCGCTATGCCTCGAATAATATCCAGCAACCGAGAAGAAAAAAAAAATCAACCAAAAAATCCGCCTCCAGACGATGTTTCGCACCCACACAGATAACGGCGGAACAGTTAAATGAACATCACAATAAACGGTTTATAAGCGTCGACAGACGCTTTATAGTGTATGAGTGGCATGGCCTAAAAATGCGCCCGTCCAGCAAAGAAACCCTCCTTAACATGAACGCAATTGGCACATCAACAAAAGACCCGTGTTCTTCTGGGCCACGGAATACCGGGGAAGAGGCCGCAATCGACTTAAGCATCGCGGACTATGGTAACCTTCAATGGGACACTCTCGAAAAAGTAGCCGAAAGACAAAGAACGATTACGGAGTCTTGCAGGATGGAGAGCCTTTGATCTAAAAAAAGACCAAGAATTCTCGTTAACAAGTCTTGCAATTTGTGAATTTCAAAATCGTACAAAACTAGGGTTCCACCTGCCCCGTGGATTTCAATTTACAAACCATTAGTTACACCTAAGGTGTGCCAGTACACGAAGCAAGGGTTTCATTTAAGTATTCCTTGACTGTATCCTTCAATGGGGGACCAGATTGCTCCCGAAGTCCGTCATGAACAATGTCGCATTAATTTGAAAATATGTGTTAATAGAAAAACACATTATATGTCGGGTATGCAGCAGCTCCCTTGTCCGATGTCCAAGATATAAACACTCTGCCTACCATATAATCAGAGAGCTATCCGCGTACAACAAGCACAACGTAAAGGCCGCCACTAACTCAAGAAGGATACCCTGAGATTCCAACCGAATCAGACTACTCGAACACTACACAACGATCCAGATGCCCACGGGCTTACGTGGGTTTCGACGCGAAAAGTCGATACCTATAGGCATGCCTGTCGGCAAGCAACGAAATCCCGCACGTGAAGCCATAAATAAAGCACCGCATCATCCAAAACACAGACCGACGCCCCCGCGCGAAGGGGAATAGACGGCGGTGGGACCCGTCCTCGCACCACATAGACGAACAAGGAGCGAAAACGCTGTTCCCCATGACCTACGCGCCACACCACGACGTCATTGTGCGGAGCCAAAGTATTAGCACCGCGTATAACCAGGCCGGATCCGGAAACCTCTACCCGCTAAAAATCGATTCAGCGTTCTCCGGTAGCAGAACCACCAGAAACATTCACAACAGTCGACAACACCGACTTGACAAACCCGGAGAAACCCAAAATCGACCGCATCACCGTCTAGTCCAGCAACCAGAACAACAGGGATTCTAAGTTTGGAGGCATGCCCAGTCCTAGGAGGATCGCTAAACGAAGAGACATCACGCATACTGCTTGCCCACGGCACAAACCCAGCCAGGTGACGCGGCAACCACTGGCTCTGCAAAGCAAACAACTCAATAAACGAAGCTAGATCTCTCAGAGACAGAGCTATACACCGGACCCAAAAACACACAAACCAACACAATAATCAGTGGATATACAGAATACACAACAACTCGAGCACCAAGACACACCACAAGACCTGCTAAGAAATCCTAGTTTAAGCACAATAGACGCCCAATGCAGGACCCCCCACAACACACCACAACACCCACAGGAATAAAAAAGACGCAGTCATTCCACCGTCCAGGACCAGCACGCCAACACACATCGCCACAATCAGCCAAACACACAAAAAAAAAAAAACAACAACACAAAAAAAAAAACCCAACCACCCCACCAAGAAAAAAGGTAACCTGAACCAAAGGAGTTATGTAGTAAACGAACAAATGTACCGCATGAATGGATACTACCGCACGACGCCCAGGAAAGGCCCTGGAGACAGACTCTCCGACACAACCACATACCTACGACTTCCGCACAGGAATAAAAAAAAAAGTAGAAGAGAGGCGCCACCAAAAACACGTAGTGGACGACCTACCAGCCATACGCAGGAAAAACAACAATCTACATTACTACAAAAAAAACAAGCATCCCGACATACCCACAAGATCATAACGACGAACTTCTGGTTTTGCATTGCTGAGGGGGCAAGACACACACAAGTAGACACAAAAAAACAAAATGTGCAGTGGGCGAGCGAAAAAAAAAAACGAAGCTCACAAGTCCCATCCCAACAGAGGAACATACTCTGGAACAGGACACCGCGTGATCAAATACAGAGATTAGTGTACAAAAAAACGGTAACTTTTCATGAATCGATACGCCAAATCGAAACGTCTCCTCACTCGACGAGGTAACAAAAATGTAGCGCATCTACATACAGCGGGGGAAACCTTTTTTCCAAAAACAAAAACAACAAACTTACCGGCAGAAACACTCAACAAAAAACATGGGGGGGGGACCAAAGAGAGAAGAAGGCAGGGCCCAACGGAAAGGGAGGGTTCGAAAAACATCCAAGCAAAAAAACCTGATACGCCACACCGAGCCAGTAACCGGCGATCGACTGTGAGCAAAACCTACGCTAACGATGAAGGGGTTCGACTCCGAAGCCACCAAGTCAGAGGTCCTGACATAGAGTAAGCACATGGGCGCTACTTAATCCAATAGGGCGACAAACACCAACACATTCCAAGGAGGCCAGCACAAACTTATCGCACAAAAAAAAACGCTGGAGCAGCGACTCCGCTCAGTGAGGGGAGTGTGACGCCGGTACAGGGAGTTCGAGCTCAAGGTAAAATGACGTAGCAAGATGCCGGGACATGAGTGCATATCGGAGAGACTCTCGGGATAGGAACATCCAACCCCGACCCAACATTGAAAAGAACGTGCGTCTTTGCAGTGCGGAGGCGAAATATTCGCCACTAGTACTGTTGTTCACTCTATCTGAAGAGACGCCCAAAGACGGATGTGGTCGTAATCGAGGACCCTGCTTCACCGCGCAGGAAGTATGCCGCGGAGTCGCACTACTATCATCGACAAATTCATAAACGATGATAAAGGTTCGGGAAAATATAAGAGGCCGACGACACACCGCGTCTTCATCGCGCAAGAGGTTCAGGAAATCCTACCCGAGCAGATGTTAACCGCCCACCCCACTTGGCGGTCGCTTAGCGCTGCCTAGCGGCAAAATAACGTTGCGGAGATTGCTTGTAGAAAGCATCAAGTTGAGCTATAGACAGACTCGAACACGTGGGAATACAGCTGATTATGACACGGAAAAAAAACTGACAAAAACTTATGCTTGAATTTAGATTTCCAACGTAAATATCCTCGAATTTACGGAATTCACTGAAAATTACACATTATCCCCCGCGGATCCGGGCCATTTACTGGTTGCGGAAACATGGATCTGGAAGAGGATTTGTTGATCCTCTGTGGTGATATCCAGGCTAGCGAGGTCGTTCCGGAAAAGGCTCTAATATTCTGAAAGTAGAGAATTTCAAAGAAATTCTGACTTAACAGAGTCGAAAAACAGATATCACGACTACCTCCCGAAGTCTTGCGCAAGGAGTCAGAAAACCCCTTACATTTGTTAGGTACATTGGACTGCAGAGAAGGTTGCAACTTGAAACTCTTTTGCTTCCGAAAATACCAGTACAACCTAACAGGTATAAGGAATTTGCATGTACTAAATATTCAGAAGCATTGTATGGCACACCAACGCTCTATAAAATGAGGCAAGGGCCTCCCGATGCCCTTGGGTGTCTCCAGGACCGTTCCTCCGGATCGATGGAGGATAATGGCAAACGATCAGAACGATCCGGATCTCCAAGGCAA